>SNQJ01S0019192.1:73731-96528 GCA_010110895.2 Picea sitchensis | reverse complement strand
GACCCCTTTTATCTAAGGGTATATCCTGGAGCTTAAACATGTCAAGTCATGAATGGACTTCAGTCACTAAGCCTCCTCTATTTATGGAACAAACTTCGCCTTCTGGAAGGTTAGAATGAGAACATACCTAATGGCCTTAGGTGTTGATGTTTGGGATGTAGTAGAGACTGGATACAAAAATCCTGTTGTGATAGCTTCCAAGGATGATAAGTTAGAATTTATCTTTAATGCTAAGGGAATGAATTCTATCTTGAATGGACTTGCGAAAGCCGAGTTTTTAAAGGTGATGCATCTTCAAACTACCAAAGAAATGTGGGACAAACTCATTAGTAGTTATGAAGGTAATGAGAAGGTAAAAGATGCCAAGCTTCAAATATATAGAGTACAGTTTGAAAATCTACAGATGAAAGAAGATTAAACCATTGGGAAGTATTTTCTGAGAGTTGAAGAACTAGTAAATGCAATGAAAGAACTTGGTGAAAAAATTGAGGAACCCTCCTTAGTTCAGAAAATTTTGAGATCTCTGCCAAATAGGTTCAACCCAAAGGTATCATCTATAGAAGAACTAAATGATATAAAGGCTTTGGCTTTTGATCAAATTCTAGGAATGTTGACTGCATATGAAATGAAGATAGTTACAGATAAACCCACATCTAGAGAAGCATCATTTAAAGCAGATAAGAATGAAGATTCTGAGCCTAATGAAATTGAAGAAAAATTCGTGAGAAGACTAAAGAAAGGATTAGGCAAGTACCAAGGTAATTTCCCCTTCAAATGTTTCAACTGTGGTAAAATAGGTCATTTCGAAAATAAGTGTCCACACAAGAAACATGATTAGAACTCTGAAGGTTAAAAGAAGTTCAAATCCAAAAGATTTGATAAAAAGAAAAGTTTATGTGTAAACAATGATGACTCCTTAGAAGACACCGATAGTCACTCTTCCTGTGAAGATAAGGTAAATGAATTCATGCTTATGGCCAAAGAGGATTATGATAATAAATTCACAGGTAGTGAGGCTAATGAAGAAGAAGCTATGGTTGATTTGGAAGGAGAACTGATCAGTGCACTGGAAGAGATTGACAGACTCATAATTAAGAACAGAAAGAAAAAACAATTGCTGATACAGTTCGAGAAAGACAATAAACAACCTGATGAAGACTTTGTACTACTAAAAGTGGAGTTAGAAGAGGTAAATAAAATCGAGGACATTCTGAAACAACAATTATCAGAAAAGAAGGCAAGATGTAAAGTTCTGGAAGAAGAAGTAGTGAAAACTAGGAAAGAGTTGGAGAAGTTTCAATCCTTGTATCATCAAAATCTGTCGAGTATCAAAGCCTCAGAAGGATTATCCACCATTCTGAATCAGCAAAGGAAGCCAAAGTTGAAAACAGGTTTGGGTTATGAAGAGGGATCAAATAGTGGTCATCCAAGCAACAGAGACTTCATCAAGTTTTTCAAATCTACAACCAATGACGACAAAAAACCTGCATAAACAAAGGAAGATAATCAACCACCCAGGAGGAGTAAAGAAAAAGGTGCCAGAACTGAATCTGTAGAACAAGGAAATAGTACACTCCCTGCTCAAGGAAATAATCAGCATGGAAGAAATCGATTTTCTCAAAGAAGACAACCATTTTCCAGGTACAAAGAATTTTTCTATGGATATTGTGTCTACTGTTCTAACTTTGGTCACAAAGCTATAAATTGTTCCTTAAGACTTAGACATGAGCTATTAAGATTTCCAAGGAATAAATATCTACCACAACAAAGAATGATACAGAGAAGTAACAAACCATCACAGATTGGAAATTGCCAAATTAAGTCTAGAGACATGCAACTGAGGAGGTAAAGAAATAATAAATAGTCAATGAGTAGACAACGTTGCAACAATAACTTTGACCTATTGAACAATGAGATTGAATGCTATAACTGTCACAAATTTGGCCACAAAGCTGCAAACTTCCATATGAAGAATTACAAAGTAGATCCAAGGACAAATTTCTTAGATAGAAAGGCCAGCACATGGAAAAGGAAAGATAGTGAAAAATACGGTCTAGCACTTTCAACTCAAAAACAAAAGGCCTCCGGGAATATAGACAGTGGATGTTCCAAGCACATGACTGAAGACAAGGATAAGCTTTTGCTTATAAGAAAAATCAAAACAGGAAATGTGATCCTTGAAAATGATGAACTAGGTAAAAACAAGGATAAAGGGATGGTGAGTTTAAGTAATGAAAAAAAAGATTCTCAGGATGATCTTCCTATAGATGAGATGAAACACAATTTGCTCAATGTAAATCAAATATGTGATAGAGGATGTAAAGCAGTGGTCAATTCCAAATATTGTAAGATACAGTATGTAAACTCAAGACAAGTGGTGGCTAAAATCATAATGTCAGACAATAATTTTGACATTGAATCCTCCCTTGCAAGTAAAGAAGAAGATTCAGATACAACAAAAGAATTTTCAGTTCGCATTTATCCCATGGAATAAGTAGGAGAAGAAATATGTCATAAGCCAGAAGAAAAAGTTTTGAAGGTTAAGAAGTCAAACACCAAAAGCAAGTTCCTAAATAGCTCCATGGCCCTGGATAAGCTCTTGGATAGTCAGAGATCACCAAATGACAAATCTGGTATTGGATACAACAAGGAAGAAATCAATACTCCTAAGAAACCTAATATAGGTACTTCATCTGTGAAAACGAAAATAAGGTACAAGAGTGGTTGTAGCAGTTTTTTCTTGTGATTGAATATGGTCATAAAAGCCTTGGATTGTGTGCATCATGGAAGAAAAATGAAATTGCAGTAATAGAGATAACAAGAGGAAAGACCTTGTTAGGAAAATAAAACCTTTTAGAAGCAAAGGAGGAAAACCGTTAATAGCAGAGAGAGAACAGTGATAGGGGGAGTCATCCAGTTATGAGAAGAAAAGGTTGATGAAGGAGTCCTAGTAAGAGAGGTGAGCAATATTGAGTATTCTACAAAGGATATAGCGGAAGATAAAGGTGAATAGGTCCAAGAATAAGAAGCTGGGTGTCATCCCATCTCACACCTAAGAGAGTCCATCTTGTTAGGGGGAGTTTGTATTGATTGAATATCTGATACCTTCAAAAAACACTACAACAACTTAGGGGGAGCGTGTTTTCTTTGACATTGATGTCAAAGGGGGAGAAAAGAACGTGTCTGGGTGCCTTTGTTTCCATCAATGCCAAAAGGGGAGATTGTTGGCATGTTTTACAGGCAGCATATGCTTGTCATTGATGGCAAGTACAACAATGATGATGGCTTGAGTACAGGTACAATGTGCCAGGTGGGCACCAGAAGTATTTTGGGGAGACGCAGCAGAGAAAGATCATGAAGACCAGAAGAGATAGTGCAGAGGTGCACGCAGAGTGCAGAGTGTTCTTGTCATTGATGGCAAGATCAGAGTGTGCATCGATGGAAAAACAGGAACAACGTAAGCTCAGAAGGATTAGCGTAGAGTCACACGCGGTGCACAGGTGTGCACTAGGGATGAGGTTAACTCATTTCCAAAGCTCATGAGAGATAGCGTACTCAGGATCTCAGGTGGATCAAAGGTAGAGGCCTTTGGCACTAAGAAATTCTTCCAAGTCAGGAGGATGCGTAAGCTCGGGAGGAGAAGCGACAGTGATCGTTGGATCCCATTCAGAATTCCTAATGACCATCATATCTGAACTCAGATAGGATGAGCGCGTAGATGGAGGACAGATCTCGGGTGTTAGATCCAAGCGTGGGGTCTGACCGTCATTATATCTAGGAGAACCTGCACATTCTTTAAAGTGCAAGGTGAAGTAGGCTTACAAAATCCCGAAAGAAGGAGGACCGTCCATCTTTGGGTAGGACACGTGAAAGCAGATCAACATTTCGTTGACCAAGAAGTCAAAGGAAGGAAGTGCTCTGTCCTTCCAAGTCGCGAAATGAGAAATGGAGAAATGATCTGAGCCGTTGGATCGAGAATTGATCGGGGACGGACACGTGGCCAAAGATCAGAGCACCACAAAGACTCCATTTCAAAGTTTCGCAGACCGGGAAATCAAAGATCAAAGGAACATTAACCTTTGAAGTAGCGAACCCCAAAATCCCGAAAGGCGAAAGATCAGAGCATGTCAAAGACTCCATTTTGGAGTTCCGGATACCAAGAAATTGAGAAGTCAAGAGTCGAGACTCTTCAACACAAGAGTCTGGAAGTAGAAAAATGTGAAGCGCCAAAATCCCGAAATAGGCACACCAACAAAGAGTTTCACAGACCAGGAAATAAATCCATTTCAGAGTCCTGTTTATCTGGAGTTGAAGTGTCGAAATACTTCACCACAGGAGTGCAGAAATGTCGAATCGTCGAAATGTGAAACAAGGAAATACCGGATCTTTGATCCAAATCCATTTTGGAACTTCGGATACTGGGAGTTGGAGGAATTAAGCACTGAGACTCTTCATGACAGGAGTCCCAAAAAAACAAAATGTGAAACACCGAAATGCCATTGATCCAACTCCATTTTAGAGTTTCGGATACTGGGACTTGGAGTTGTCAAGAAATATCACATCAAGAATGTCGAAATCATGATATGAGAAATCACAAAGAGATCTGGACTGTCGAATCATCAAGAGTGTGGACCATTGATCTGATTCTATTTCAGAGGTTCAAATACCAGGAGTTAGAAAAGTCAAGAGTTGAGACTCTTCATCAAAGGAGTCCTGAATTGCCAAAATGTTGAATCGCTGAAATGCGAAATGACGAAATACCAGACCGTTGATCTGACTCCATTTTGGAGTTTTAGATACTGGGAGATGAAGGAGTCAAGACTCGAGACTCTTCATCACGGGAGTCCCGAAGTGCCGAAACGTGAAATTGTGAAATACAGTTTTGAATAAGTCTTGTTCACCACTGGTGGTCACATCGTCGTAGAGCTATAGAGAAGAGATTGAAGAGATAAGCTCATTTTTCAAATTTTTGGGGATCGGGAGTTGGAAGAGTCAGAGTGACTTGCAACAAATTCGCGAAATGAAAAATTGTGAAATGCAGTTTCGAATAAGGCTGTGGACACAGCCAGTGGTCACATCTATGGAAGATGGAAGAAGGAGCTAGAGAAACCAAGCTCCATTTTGGGGATCATGATTTGGAGTGTCGATACACTTGATCACACGAATGCCGAATTGTCGAATGCCAAAATGATGAAATGTCGAAATGTTTATGTAGCCGGTGGTCACTGTCGATGGTTACGTAAGTGGAAGGAGCTAGCATAGCTAGGCTCCATTTCAAGGTTCACACTGTAACTGCTAGAAACACTGATGGTTTCTGCTAGAGGACTCGAAGAGACTTCTGTGTGATTATGAAAGGAGCAAAAGAGTCTCAAGGCATCTGCCGGTGGAATGAAGACTGGTCATAGAGGCGATTGATAGATGGAAGAGTGCTGAAGCCTGTAACTGCAATAGAGAGGTTGATCTCTACTGTAACACAGAAGATGAAGAGTCTCGACTGCAGGAGAGGTGAAAGAATATTGGAATAACACACAGTGATGATGGATGCATGAGTTTAACTACCAGAGAAGCTGAAGAGTCGTAATGATGATCAGGAAAAGCACTCGCTATGTAGATCATGCAGAAGCATTGCGCATAGAACATGCACAAGGTGCAAAGAGACTATAAGAATGCAGAACAAAGAAGAGATAAGTATTGTTGTTGTTGAGCATGATTCAGGTGTGTAGAATGAGGCAGAGTTCAATAGCTAAAATGCACAGGAGAGGAATGGTGCATTGAATGGACATGGCACACAGAGCATAAAAGGCAGAGGAACAGAAAGCGCAATGTATGTGTGCAGCAAGACAGTGAGACAATAAAGGAAGGCTGAAGTGCTCTTGTAGAGAAAAACAGAAGATCAGAAAACGCAAGAAGATGCAGACAAAGAGAGACTGATACAGGAGAGCAGAGCAACATAGTAGAACAATGATAAGCCTGGTAAGCCAATGATAAATATTGTATCACTGTGAGAAGTTTATATATAGAAAACTTTATATGTTAGGGTGGAAGGGAGGTGATAGGGAGGATTGTTTTCCTCATAGATTCAAGTGGGTGCTTGAACACATGGAGTTGTAGCTTCCATCTAGTTGTAGCCAGAGAAACCAGGGTGGCAGGGTGGTGCAAGTGAGAACTGTTGTTCTATGTTATATAGGTTGGTTCCTGTGTGACTGGAAGTTGGTGCTAGAACACTTAGGGATTTGGTGCTTCCTTCTAGTGGGTGCTAGAGAAACCAAGGAGTTGATGCTTCCTTCTAGTGGGTGCTAGAGAAAACAGAGAGTCAATGCTCTCAGCAAGTTGCAGCTTGCAAAACAGAGGTTGTAGCCTCACAATGAGTTGGATCTCATATGTATGATAATGTAAGGAATGTAAAGATTACTTATCATATAAATAAGAAGAGGTTTTTACCCTTTATGGGTTTCCTCAGGAAATATTTGTCTCTGTGTATCTGATCAGTGTGAATGATGTTGAATGTACTATTGCTTACTTCCCTGCATTATTGTGATTGTCATTGAGTGCTCTGTAAAGAGTTTAAAATAAGCATAATTGTTTAAGAAAGGTTACAACTGATTCACCACCCCCCCTCTCAGTTGTCCAACACTATGCATGCGCTTCCTTTGGTCAATTTGCACATGTCGATTTTTTCCCAATTGTATAGTTTTTTCCTTTTGAAATTTATTTTAGTGCTCTAGGTGAACTAATTGATGTTGGGATTTCTTTTTTTCTGTAACCATTTGCTTGCAACGCTGCAGATGATATTTCAGTGATAACACATGGTATTCCCCCATCAATATGGGTCCTTGAAAGTTCCAGGACCCACGTCAACGAGCGAATAAGAATATGAGCTAGTGCGGACAAGAGGAAGAATGTTATCGATGCTGGTGGAATGGTTAGGCTCATAATGTGTAATTTGGTCGATGTTGACAATTTTCCATTTGTGGGGGAACATCATCGCTCGAAACACAGAAGAGGATACTACCTTCATAGCGTACATGTAGCTACGTCAAACAAGATATTGTAATCAAGCGGGGTGTCGATAACTTCAATGTCGATGAGGATGATTTTCCCCCCAAGTTCGACGGGGACATTTTGGAAGATCCCTTTAGGGGAGGATGGTCTACCATCATAGGCTCTCAAGGTGATGGCAGATGGTACTAGATCAGGGGAGCCATTATTTTTCCATACTAATTTGGACATGATACATGTGGATGCACCTTCATAGAGGAAACACCGATGAACTATGATGTTTCGAATCTTAACTGGTATTTGGAAAGCTACCAGGGCAGGGAGGCATGGTTCTCCACTATCTATATTGAAGGTGATGAGTCTAGTGTTAGCTAGGTCGACTGCCCCCCAGGTGGAAAGAAAGGATTTCTACTGAGTTGGACTTGTTTGGAGGACCTCTAATACCGACATGGCAACAAGAGATTGTGCTAAGTTGTCGACTAGGCCGTAATTGTGTTCTTCCCTAGAATGAAGGTTATTGACATTTATTCGTAATGGAATGAGAGACATACTAATGTTTGGTTCATTGTAAGGGCGTGGAATCATCAAGGGTTGTTCGGCTGTCACTATATCCGATTTCAAGGTAGTTGGAGTATATTAAGTTGGAACACCATATTGGCAAGTGCGTTTTTACAAAATAATCTCTTCTTTGCTGTCGAGGAGGATATTGCGATCAGTAGGATTTGTAGGGTGGATGGGCCCTAGGTTTTGATATTGCCCCATTTGGGTTGGGGCAGGGTGTATGATGTAGGAGCATCGCTCACTCGTCAAGCGAGCCAGCGCGTGGAGCAAGGAAAAGACAGCTGGACAAGCCAACAAACTTATTTTTGAATTTTACCTGGATATTTGTTGCGCCAAGCATTAATGAGTTAATGTAATGAAGCGCACTTGTATTGTTTTGTAGATAGGAATGCATTTAATAGTTTTAATGCTGTTAGATAAGACTTGATTGTAGATTTGATAGTTGTAGAAATCGAGAGGGAAAACGGAATATAGGCACCCTCCTTTGTACATTGTATCATAGGGAGAGCATTGAAAAACAGGAGAAGAGTAGAGCAGAGAACCAGTGAAGAACACCCATGTACAGATTGAATTAATAGGAGAGAGTCTTTAATTCAGCTATATGGTTTGTGTTGTTTATCTATGTTGATATTATGCTCATGTATGTTTCCTTTCTGTCATACGTTGCTTTGATATGTTGCGTATGTGATTTCATAGTTGATTAGAAATCTGTGAGAAAGAGGAGAATGAGTTTCAATTGTTTCTCTGTTTGAGCCGGGAGATTCCTGCATAGAGTGCGTGGAATTCATCTGCATAGAGTGCGTTGATGAGGATCAATAGTTAAACTCTCACTCTCGTTCACCCGAAAGTTAAATTGGGTATTTAGGGCCGTGCAGGAGAAGTGCAGGCTGAAGCCGGAGTCGCAGTAGCACACCTGAGTAGGCGTGGGTATAGAATACTGTTTCCGGAAGTGCACAGAGTCCGGAAGAATCAACATTCCAAGAGTTGTTGAGGTCAAGCACAAGTGAGTGCGCAAAATATCTGAGGGAAGCAGAGTTGACAAAGCTCAGGAGAGATAGTTCCTTTGTGGATACTGGGGGAACAGACCCAGGAGGATCGAACAGAAAATGGAGCTTTGCAGCAGGAGAAATCCTCAAGGAGGAAAGTCGGTAGCTAGTGATCATTGCAGAGAATCGTGAAGTCCCGCAGATAGTCAGATCTGGGAAAAGTAGCGAGGGATTTAACCCATGGGTGCAGGAAGAACCCATAGCCATCGCATATCGACATATCGGGGTTTGCGAGTACGAGAGTTTTGAACTCGTTGAAATCGCGATTGCCGATTTCCCGAATCAACGGGAGCCGTCGATCAGAGCAGGGACAGGTGGCACGAGATCCCGGGAGGTTGGGATTCGACATTCGAAAATTCTCGTTGCAAAGGAATTGCGACCGGTGACATCGTGATCCTGCGATCCCCGATCGCACGAGAGAAGGAAGTGACATGGCAGCGTGGGACCACGAGATCTGTGGGAGGACATGTGTCATTGGAGTTCGGGGTTCAGAGGTTTGAGTTGCAAGTGAACTGTGTTTGCGAGTTTTGCAATACTGCGAAACCCGATCTCCCGAGAAGTGAAGAGGAGATCGCCACAGGAGAGCTGTGGGTAGAGGGAGAACTCCCGAGAGGAGTTGGAAGAGCTCTCTAACTCTTCGGGCCCATGTGAAAGAAGGTCCTGGTGAGAGCGGGTCGAACCGTGAGGGTTGCGAGTTCGCGTCAAGTGGTATCAAAGCCGGAGAAGAGTTCTCTTTGTTCCGATAGCAGAGAGAAGCGGATTACACCATGCCGCCCAGAAGAGAGAGGCAGTCACCTGATCGAGAAGACAAGGATGCCTGAAGAAGGGGTAGGCCAGCAGGGAATCCAGAGATGGAGCGACAGATACGAGATCTCAGGGTGAGACTCAAAGAGATGGAAACAACTCAGCGACGCGGAGCAGGTGATGGAGATCTTAGTGACTCCGAGGTCGAAGAAGAAGCTGGACATGCAGAAGAAGTCGCAACAGAAGATGCTTCAACTGAGCAGTTGATCAGAGCTTTTTCTAGAATGATCTCAAAGACCAAGATGGACATTACTATCTATGAGGGGATTCTAAATGCAGAAGAGTTGCTAGATTGGATCCGAGCGCTCGACACCTACTTCGACTATGAAGATATCGAAGAGGACAAGAAGATAAGGCATGCTGTTACCAAGTTGAAAGGACATGCAGCCTTATGGTGGGATGAGTTGCAGGCTGATAGGCGCTGCAAGGGAACACATAAAATTAAGAGCTGGGATCGGATGATCGCTAAGATGAAAGAGAAATTCATCCCGAGGGATTACCAGATCACTCTGTTCAGGCGGATGCAGAACCTGAGACAGAAGATGATGACGGTGAAGGAGTACACCGAGGAATTTTACAGGCTCAACATTCAAGCAGGTCATCGGGAGAGCGATGATGAGAAGGTGGCGAGATACCTGAATGGTCTGAGGTATGACATTCAGGATGAATTGAGCATGGTTACCATCGGAACAGTTGAGGATGCATACTAGATGGCTCTGAAAGCCGAAGAGAAGCTGAGCCGCAAGAAGGGACAGCGAGGGCGAGGCAAGAGTCAGCCTAGAGGCAAGGCAATTGCGCAAGATAGAACACATAATCCCAAGGAGGAATGGCAGAGACCTCAGGGTAAGATTGAGCGGGGTGGAACCTCACAACAGAGGCAACAATATGCTGAGCTGAGGAGGCAGCATACAGAGCAGGGTGGCGGATATGCTGATGCCAACACTATTCCTCGTACCCGAGGTAGAGGAAGAGGCCGTGGAGGAATTATCACATGTTTTACATGTGGAAAGGACGGACATAAAGCCGTGGATTGTCCAGACAGGAAGGTGGATAGAGGAGAAGTTCACATCACAGAGGCGCAGAGATGTGATGTTGAGGATGAAGACACCGGAAGTGGGAAGTCACTGATGGTACACAAATTTCTCTTGACACCCGAGAAAGAGGTGGAGGACACAGCTCAGAGAATCAGACTGTTCAGAACGACTTATAAGACCAAGGGCTAGAAATGCAAGGTCATTGTGGACAGCGGAAGCACCGATAATATCGTTTCAACCGAGATGGTGGAAAGGCTGGAGCTGGAAATGACCAATCACCCAAGTCCATACAAAGTGTCATGGCTACAAAAAGGACACCAAGTAAGTGTTACAAAACAATGCTTGGTTGAATTTAAAATGGGTGAATATAGAGATAAAATCCTGTGTGATGTCATTCCCATGGATGTCTGTCATGTATTATTGGGTAGACCATGGAAGTATGACCGAAATGTGGTTCATGATGGGAGGATGAACACATACACCTTGGAGAAGGATGGGAAAACACACACATTGTTTCTGATAAAAGATAAAGAAGTAAAGCCGGAAGTAACCAACACAATACTTCTCATGAGTGGGAAAGAACTTCTCACAGAGATGGAGAAGAACGAAGATCCATAATTCTTTGTTGTTAGGAAGCCGAGGATTGTCCTGACAAGCACAAGAGTGGATGACTTGCCAGAGGAGATTCAGGAACTGCTGGAAGAGTTCGCTGATATCATCGTGGATGAACTACCTCGTTCGTCTCCACTGATGAGGAGTGTGACTCACCATATTGACCTCATACCTGGAGCAAGTTTGCCGAATAGGGCTGCGTACAGATTGACACCTCAGGAGAATGAGAAAGTCAAAAGGTAGGTACAGGATCTGCTGGACAAAGGACTGGTCAGGGAGAGTCTCAGTCCGTGTGCTGTTCCAACAATATTGAGTCCGAAGAAGGATGGAGGCTGGAGGATGTGTACAGACTCCAAGGAGATAAACAAAATCACCATCAGGTATAGATTTCCACTGCCGAGAACGGACGATCTGATGGATTGCCTGAGTGGGGCAAATTACTTTTCGAAGATTGATCTCAAGAGCGGATATCATCAGATTCGCATGAGAGAGGGGGATGAATGGAAGACAACATTAAAAACAAACAAGGGTTTGTACGACTGGTTGGTCATGCCGTTTGGCTTGACAAACGCACCGACCACATTCATGAGGCTGATGAATGAGGTCCTGAGGGAATTCATTGGCAAATTTGTTGTCGTGTATCTGGACGACATACTGATCATCAATAAGACGAAGGCTGAACATTTGCGACATTTAGCCATCGTGATGAGAATACTACAACAGGAGAAGATGTTGGTAAACATGAAGAAGTGTTCGTTCATGCAGACAGAGCTCATCTATCTGGGCTTTGTTATCTCAGCGAATGAATTGAAGATGCATCCTGAGAAGGTGGAGGTGATCAGGAATTGGCCATCACCCAGAAATATTTTTGAGGTAAGGAGTTTCCATGGACTGGCCAGTTTCTACAGAAAATTCATTCGGAATTTCAGTGGAATTAGCGCAGCAATGATGGACACGGTGAAGAAACGACATAAAGTTTTTCACTGGATAGCCGAGGCGGAGAAGAGCTTCAATCTGTTGAAGCGAAAGATCACAGAGCAACCAATTCTGGTGTTTCCTGACTTTCAGAAGACATTTCAGGTGAAATGTGACGGAAGTGGCTATGCCATGGGAGGGGTCTTAAGTCAGGATGATAGACCAATGGCATATTTCAGCGAAAAGCTGGATGATGCAAAACTGAAATACTCCACATACGATAAAGAGTTCTATGCCATCATACATGTATTAAAGAAGTGGAGGCATTACTTGATACCCAAGGAATTTGTATTGTACAGCGACAATCATGCATTGCAGTTTGTGAGTCAACAGGATAAGTTGAACCAGAAGCATGCAAAATGGGTAGAGTACATGCAAAATTTTACGTTTGTCATTAAGCACATTTCAAGAACTGCTAACAAAGTGGTTGATGCTTTGAGCAGGAAATGTTTGCTGTTGCAGGAATTCAGAGTCAAAACGTTGGGTTTTGAGAACCTCAAGGATATGTATGCAGGTGATGCAGACTTCAGAGAAGCATACGAAGCAGCTGAGAATCCAGTTCTCAGAGATCGGAGTCCTTGGATAGATTACTTGATCTAGGATGGATTACTGTTTAGAAGCAATCAGCTGTGCATTCCGAATTGCTCCATGAGGGAGAATTTAGTGAGAGAAAAACACAGTGGTGGATTAGCAGGTCATTTTGGACATGACAAAACATTCGCCAAGCTGAGCGAATCATATTATTGGTTGGGTATGCGAGCAGACGTAAAGAGGTTTGTTGACAGATGTATGATATGTCAACATTCAAAGGGACGAAAGTAGAACGCTGGGTTTTATCAGCCATTACCCATACTTGAGAGGCCATGGGAAGCAATCAATATGGATTTTGTTTTGGGTTTTCCGAGGACACAGAGAGGGGTTGATTCCATCTTTGTGGTGGTAGACAGGTTTTCGAAGATGGCACACTTCATACTGTGTCAGAAGACCAGCGATACGACCCACATCACCAATTTTTTTTTCAAAGAGATCGTCAGATTGCATGGATGGCTGAGAAGCATAGTCTCGGATAGGGATACAAAGTTCATAGGTCATTTTTGGAGGACACTATGGAAGAAGCTGGGAACTAATTTGGCTTACAACTCAGCTTACCATCCGCAGACAGATGGGAATACCGAGGTGGTCAATAGAATTCTGGGGGATTTGTTGAGGAGCTTGGTGACAGAGCACCACAGCAGTTGGGACCAGATATTACCACAGGCAGAGTTTGCGTACAACGATTTGGTGAATCGGAGTACAGGGAAAAGTCTGTTCCAGATTTTGTATGGGACACAACCAAGGGGAGTTTCTGAGCTCATAGAGTCAGGACAGGCTGAAACTAGCAGCGTGAGCGCTGAAGAATTCGCTGAAGCGATGGAGGAACTTCACACGCAGGTGAAGCAACGACTGCAGAAATCAAATCAGGAGTATAAGAATAGAGATGATCAGCGGAAGAGGCAACTTCAGTTCGAAGTTGGCGATATGGTTCTGGCACACCTGAGGAAGGAAAGGTTCCCAAGGGGAACATATAACAATCTCAAGATGAAGAAAATTGGGTCGTGCAGAGTCCTGAAGAAATTCAGGGAAAATGCATACGAGCTTGAGCTACCGGATGGCATCGGGATATCTCCGATTTTCAATGTTTTGGATTTATACCCATACAGGGCTAGAGAAGAAGACACTGGAACTGAGGAACCAATGATTCAATGGCAGAAGAAGTTACCAGTTGCAGAGAAGCCGCAGATGGAGTGCATACTAGACAAGCGACTAGGCAAGAAGACCAGGCAAAAGCAGTATTTTGAATACCTAGTGAAGTGGAAAAATCACCCAGTGGAGGATGCCAACTGGGAAACAGAAGCAGTTATACAGAAGCATGGGCACACCGTGCAGGAGCTCATGGATAGGAGCCCATGAAATCTTTCGAGTCAAGGAGTATGATGCAGGAGCATCGCTCACTCATCAAGCGAGCCAGCGTGTGGAGCAGGGAAAAGACAGCTGGACAAGCCAACAAACTTCTTTTTGAATTTTACCTGGATATTTGTTGCGCCAAGCATTAATGAGTTAATGTAATGAAGTGCACTTGTAGTTTGTTGTAGATAGGAAGGCATTTAATAGTTTTAATGTTGTTAGATAAGAATTGATTGTAGATTTAATAGTTGTAGAAATCAAGAGGGCAAACGGAATATAGGCACCCTCCTTTGTACATTGTATCATAGGGAGAGCATTGAAAAATAGGAGAAGAGCAGAGCAGAGAACCAGTGAAGAACACCCATGTACAGATTGAATTAATAGGAGAGAGTCTTTAATTCAACTATATGGTTTGTGTTGTTTCTCTGTGTTGATATTATGCTCATGTATGTTTTCTTTCTGTCATACATTGCTTTGATATGTTGCGTATGTGATTTCATAGTTGATTAGAAATCTGTGAGAAAGAGGAGAATGAATTTTAATTGTTTCTCTGTTTGATCCAGGAGATTCCTCCATAGAGTGTGTGGAATTCATCTGCATAGAGTGCGTTGATGAGGCTCAACAGTTAAACTCTCACTCTTGTTCACCTAGAAGTTAAATTGGGTATTTAGGGCCGTGCAGGAGAAGTGCAGGTTGAAGCCGGAGTGGCAGTAGCACACCTGAGTAGGCACGGGTATAGACTACTGTTGCTGGAAGTGCACAGAGTCTGGAAGACTCAACATTCCAAGAGTTTTTGAGGTCAAGCACAAGTGAGTGCGCAAAATCTCTGAAGGAAGCAGAGTAGACAAAGCTCAGGAGAGATAGTTCCTTTGTGGATACTGGGGGAACATACCCAGGAGGCTCGAATAGAAAACAGAGCTTTGCAGCAGGAGAAATCCTCAAGGAGGAATGTCGGTAGCTAGTGATCATTGCGGAGAATCGCGAAGTCCCGCAGACAGTCAGATCTGGGAAAAGTAGCGAGGGATTTAACCCGTGGGTGCAGGAAGAACCCATATCCATCGCATATCGGCATATCGGGGTTTGTGAGTACAAGAGTTTTGAACTCGTTGAAATCGCGATTGTCGATTTCCCGAATCAACGGGAGCCGTCGATCAGAGCAGGGACAGGTGGCACGAGATCCCAGGAGGTCGGGATTCGGCATTCGGAAATTCGCGTTGCAAAGGAATTGCGACCGGTGACATTGCGATCCCGTGATCCCCGATCGCACAAGAGAAGGAAGTGACGTGGCAGCGTGGGACCATGAGATCTGGGGGAGGACAGGTGTCATCGAAGTTTGGGGTTCGGAGGTTTGAGTTGCAAGTGAACTGTGTTTGCGAGTTTCGCGATACCGCAAAACCCGATCTCCCGAGAAGTGAAGAGGAGATCACCGCAGGAGAGCTGTGGGTAGAGGGAGAACTCCCGGGAGGATTTGGAAGAGTTCTCTAACTCTTCAGGCCCATGTGAAAGAAGGTCCTGGTGAGAGCGGGTCGGACCGTGAGGGTTGCGAGTTCGCGTTAGTGTACCTCATGTTGGGTATTCATCACACATTGGTGTGGAATAGGGTTTTGCAACACGACTGGGGGTGGTTGTTGTAAGTACTATTGTGGGGCCTGCTAAGGGGAAGGAAATGCTGGAGGACATGGAACATTCATGGATTCTGTCATCCATTTGAAGTCGAAAATTTGGGGACAATGGTGAATATAATCTCCATACTCACGACAAAGAGTGCAAGGGAAGTTTGTGCTAAGATTTTTGTTGTTGTTATTCCCATGGCGTTTATTATTATTGTCCCCTTGGGGGTTCTGGTTGCCTTGATTTTGGTTTCCCCCAGTGGGATGGTTTTGTTGGGGGTCATTTCCTCCCGGTCTCGGGTTATTAATGTTTCAATTTTTTCCTTTCTTATTGGCATTATTCGATTGATGGGCCGGACTTTCTGCATTCAACTGTTCAAAATCCTGAATATGTTGAATGGGATAGGGAATGAACAAAGTTAACGCCAACATGTGGGTGTCCTAGTGGAGGAGCAAATGATTGTGGAGGACTAGAAAATATAAAATATGGATTGTTTTATGGAAATGATCCATAGGGCGCATAGGAAGGTGAAGCACTTTCAATAGTTCTTAGGTTGTATGTGGAGGTAGAAGGTGAACATGAACTTGGTTGAGAGGTCGGATGCATTATGGGTACTGATGAAGGAACACCCATGGGTGGAGGGGCAGTAACAAGATATAGCTATTGGTAAGTGGGAGGAGGGTAATAAGATGAACGTCCATATGGATGTGGATACTGAGGTGCACCATAAATATGTGACAGTTGGCTGTAAGGGTTGTGGTGTGTCATGGAACCAATCAACGCATCCACAACGTGGGTCATCCTAGGTTTTTCTTGGCCAAATGGTACGGGTCTAGGTGCATCAGGTAAAACTGTGTCTAAGTAACCTGACTGAGAATAGATAATGTCGAACCTTTTGGCCTTGTTGATGGCTTCCTCTTCTGACTTAGGAAAAGTGGATGCTACATCTTTGGAAAGAGCATAGACGAGTGATTTAAGAAACCAATCGAGGTGTTGTTCTTTGGTGGTTTCTGATTTACACAAACCACGTTGTCGACACCATTCATGGATGTGGTCGACAATATGGATAGTTGTGGTTTGTTTGCACTCAGAGATTAGTTCTAGCCTAGTGTCATGATGAACTGGTAGTTGAAACAATTCCAAAAAGGCTTTGGCTAAGGATTCAAAAGTCACATGGGACCTTGATTTTTCGTCCACACACCATTTGGTTGATGGACCAATGAGTTTTCTTTGAAATGAGCTTAAGCGGATGGAATCATCCATGATTTTGTTTGAAGAGAACCATAAGTGGAAGGTCATAACATGGTTGGTGGGATTTTCCCCCAGTTTTCCTTCAAATTTTGGAATATATGAAGGTAGCTTGGTAGGCATATTGTGCCATGTGAGGTCATGTAAAATGGGATCATTCATGAGTTTCGTCAAATCAAGAATGTTGAGAGATGTCAAGTATGGCATAGGGGGATTTGATGGAGGATTAGTTCCATGCATTGTGTGAGAAGGTAGTGGACCTGAATCTTGAGAGAGATTTGGTGGGGTTGTACTTCTCCCTTGAGAAGACGTTTTCCCCCCACCTCCTTGTGAAGGAGAAATATTGGATGAATGGCCTTGGGAATTGGACCCAAGAAAAGTGGAACTAAGTAAATCTGATCCCAAAATAGTAGCACTCACGGGGGTGTGAGATGGTCGAGCTGATGAGTTGGAAAGAATAGGAACTCCTCCTAGAATAGGAGGAAGATTCTGCAAGCGTCTAGAATGACGAAGATTCTATGGTTCCCCTATGGTTTCCAACTAGAAAAGTGGATGTGTCCAAATGGTGACAAGAGAAATAAATGAACAAGATCTTTGTATATTTTGGACCTGTTAGAAATCTGTAAATTTTGTCCGGTTGATATACAAACAACAAAGGTAATTGTTTCAACCTACTTTAGAGATGGGCACTAGCCTACTCAACTCAGAGAGGGATATTTCATGTCACCTGATATATATTTGGTAATCAATGGCTAGATTTCATATTGTTTTGGGGGTTTTTATAAATTTGCTAGCGAGGAAGGGGAGGGACACTTAGGGCTATGGAGTCAAAATTATGAAAGTGAATGAAAATGATGACTATCCGGTAGAAATCTCCAGAGGATAAATACTAAATGAGGTGATGAAACTGAGTTATAAATTGAATTTAAGAAGAGTGTATGAAGAGGGAGAAAACAAATAACTACATTAGAGAATTACTAAAATGAATTATGAATTATCTAGGAAGAAAATTACACAGTTTAAATTGTTTAAGCCAAGAGAATCATAAGATGAATTATGGGATTTTAACTCTCCAATTTAAATAGAAGAAGATGCAAATGGAATAAAAGAAAACATGAAATACATACAATGAAGGAAGACAAAGCTCATATCACCACCATTAGAATATTTCCATAGAGACTTCAAAATCTTCTGCATATATATTCAATTCAGCTTCAGAAAATTTACAATTGAGTTGAGAAACAACAAAAAGGTGCACTTGCAATTCTTCCATCATTAATTTGTTTAGAGTTTCCAGTACTTATACAATTCGATTACAATGGCTGAAACTGAAGCATTTCAATTTCTAAAACTGACTACAATAATTACAAGCCAACGGTTTCATTCAGCAAACCGATTTACAATGATTAAGAAAAAAATGTTTCAAAAACTAAGGAAGGATTTCTTTGATTGCTCGAATTCCTCTTCACCATCTCTCTGGCTCTGATCTCCTATCGAATCCCCCAACTTTCAAATGTTCGAATGATTTGAAATATCATAAAATAATGACCGGGGCCCTCCTTTTATATGCACTTTTCGATATCGGGGGTGAGGCAAAGCGGTTTTGGGTAGACTGCTTTTCGCCCAAATATGCCTCTGGTGGTGCCATGTGTCTTCAATATGAAACCACGGTATTTTCCCTAGCCTGCTCTCGATCGATTACCCTTCGTGCTATTTCCTAGCCTGATATGTCTCCTGACCATTGATCTGGGATGTTTAATATCTGTGACCCGCTGGGCCCCATCAACTTCCACACCTACGCTATATTTGGCCCTTCTCCACTATGTTTAACCCTTTCCTCCAAATTTATCGCATATCCACACTGATCTAAACACTCTCTAAATCCAAGACTTGGATTCCATCAAAAGAAAATTGTTATGGTGATAACATAGGCTCCAACTAGGGATTTTATCCTCCTTGCAAGGTAGTAAAGAATAGTAGACCAAGTGCCTACCCATTGGTCTATGATTTATTCATGTGATCTAAATCTGCTGGACTTTATTCAAAAAATCAAAATCAACCCAGCATAGCTCAGGGCCTTCACCTCGGGCTTCAACTATGTTGCTTTTATTCCAACCTCTTCATGCGAAAAGAAAACACAAAAATGATTATGTACAGTGAATGGAAGGGGTGATGATGCTTAAACAATATAATGCTTGAGGAACCTGCCATTCACAGACCCTTCTCCAAAGATGTCTCCATTACTCTTTTGTAGCATGTAGGCATTTCTTCCATGGAATGCTGCAATCTCGAACGGTCGGTCCCAACTAGAGGTGGTCAAACTTCCTGTTCTTTCCTTTATTTTCATTCATGGTGTCCCATTTTAATACCAAGTCTCTGAGTTTGAAGTCATCCACTTTGGTACGATTGTTGAAAGCCTGTTTTATATTGTCCTAGCATAGCTAGGAATTGTTGAAAGTCTTTTCCCTAGTCTAGTATACACTGATTAGTTCATCCTTTCTTCTTCGAGTGGCGTTTTTTTTCTGCATCTTGCTCCTATAAAAACCTCATCACTAGAAACCCCAATGTAGTAGGAAAAAAATCCTCTGTACCATAAATGATATGGAAAGGAGACATGGCTATAGATCTCTTTGGGGTGATTCTGTCAGCCCATAGTGCATGGATGAGATTTTTGTGCCAGGAATTTTTATTTTCTTGCAACAGTTTCTTAATGATTCTGACTAAGATTTTATTCGAAGACTCAACCAACCCATTCCCTTGAGGGTAGTATGAAGTAGAATGACCAAGGGTGATATTGTAATCGCTTCTGAATTTCTCTAATTTCTTGGACCTGAAATCCATTGCATTGTCCGTTATGATCTTGATCGGGCATCCGAACCTAGACAAAATATTGTCTGATTAAAAATATTTCTGTGGTTGGGGTTTTCATGGTTGATCGGAATGGCCATAGTTTTGTCAATAGACTGTCAACGTTTTAGATCCAAATCAGGATCCATCTTCAGGACAATGAGCCTGGGTTCATATGATGAGAAGATTTGGTTTTAAATATTGGAGTCGACGTGAAATCTGGGTGTCGGCTAGGTTGTTTGGTAAATTTCCTTTTTAGTGTGATTACGTTTTATTAGGGTTTTTGTTTTGAGATTATTAAAACATTGATTTAATAATAATTTAAAATAATCTCAAAACAAAAACCCTAATAAAATTTAATCACACTAAAAAGGAAATTTACCAGAAAACCTAGTCGACACCTAGATTTCACGTCGACTCCAGTATTTAAAACCAAATCTTCTCATCATCTGAACCCAGGCTCATTGTCCTGAAGATGGATCCTGATTTGGATCTGAAACGTCGACAGTATATTGACAAAACTATGGCCATTCCGATCAACCATGAAAACAACAACCACAGAAATATTTTTAATCAGATTACTTTCTTGTACAGTAGGGAGACTCTGGACGAAATTTGCATTTTAGAAAAGCTCCAGGTGAATATAAAGAGAAGAGTGGGAGATCTGGAATTTCTTAAAAAATGTGGGGATAAAAACGTGCTCCCCAAATTCACGCAAATTCAACATAGAACCAGAAAAAAATGGAACAACACAACCTTCTCCAGACTAGGGTCAACCATCATTAAAGATGAAATCAGAAAGAATAAGTGTAATCTGGAACACCTATCCAAAAACGCGCTCACATTCCACTTGAAACTAGCACAAACTGTGGCACCCAAACTGTGGAAAATAGTGGATGCCATTGCAGCCATGAAAGCTGACAATAGTTACTTAGAATCTCATAACATGCATGCCTCCAAGCTACATCGGTTACTTAATAGAGAAAACAATAACACAAATACCAACATGAAGTCGGTAGTTAACCTATCTGCGTGCGCAATAAACAAAGCCGAGCTGGGCGTATTAGAGAAAGGACTTAATTTTGTTGTCTCCCCAACTTCCATACCCATCGATAACATTATTTTTTGTGGAGAAGATAGCATACAATACCTCACCGATGAAGAAAAAGAGATAATATGTGAAGACTACTCAGTGATTCTGCACAAAGCTAAACCTCCAAAAAGCAATTTGAGTAAAGAAGAATGTGCAGCTTTAAAGGACTTGAGAAACGATGAAAATTTGGTGATCCTTAGGGAAGACAAAGGTGGCACCACCATCCTTATGAGCCTTAATGATTATAATAGGAAAATGAATGAACACCTTTCTTAGAGTGGAAACTATAGAAAACTTAATTGCAGCCCTATTAAGAAAATTATAAATCAAGTAAAGAATGCCATCAATAGCTCCAACCTAGAGGAAAGAACTAAGAAACGTTTAACCCCAAACAATGAGATCACCCCTAGAATCTATGGTCTACCGAAAATTCACAAAGAAGATATTCCTCTTAGACCCATAGTGAATACCATAGGCTCACCAACCTATGAGCTAGCTAAACACGTAGCTAAGATCCTTAGCCCCTTGGTAGGCCACACTGACTCTTTCATTAAAGACTCCAATGACTTTATTAAAATCATTAAAAATGAAAAAGTAAGGCCTCAAGACACCCTCATAAGTTTTGATGTAGTCTCCCTTTTTACCAAAATCCCTTTAGACGAAGCTATCCAAATTATCAAAGAAGCCACTGAACCAGAAACAACTAACCTAGTCGAGATCTTCTTATGCTCCACTTTCTTTAGTTATCAAGGGGAATTCTATGAACAAACCAGTGGCGTAGCAATGGGCTCCCCATTGTCCCCCATTGTTGCTAACCTTTTTATGGAAAATTTTGAAAAGAGAGCCTTGGACTCCTTTCCCCTAAAACCTTTAAGGTGGAAAAGATTTGTTGATGACACCAATGTTCTCTGGCCCCACGGGAAAGAAGAATTACAAAATTTCTTTCAACACCTAAACAACATATCCAAAGAAATAAAATTCACAATGGAACTCGAAGAGAATGATACCATCCCCTTTATAGACGTTCTTATCAAGAGGAAAAGAAATGGGGATCTAGGACATGCAGTTTATAGAAAAAAGACCCACACTGAGAACTATCTCCATGCAAACTCCCATCAACACCCCAGCCAGAAACTAGGTGTCCTAAAAACTTTAGCCACTAGAGACATAAGAATCTCCGATGAAGCACACCTAGAAAAAGAAACAGATCACCTTACCAAGACTTTTAAGAACATAGGTTATAAACACAAAGACATTAAGAATGCAATAAATAGATCCCTAGAAAAAACACGCGATAAGCCCACCACCCCAAAAGACCAGAACCCTAATAGAGATTCCTGCCTCCCTTACATCCAGGGAGTGACCGATAAGATTTCAAGAATCCTCAGCAAAAAAGAGATTAATACCTCCTTCGAACCACTTAAAACCATCAAACATATTATGAGATCCATAAAAGACAAAATCGACCCTCACAAAGGTAAAGGAATCTACAAAATAGAGTGCTCATGCGGAAAATGCTACATCGGTGAAACTGGTCGCTCCTTCCAGATTAGGATAAAAGAACATGGAGCTGACATTAAGAATGAACGCATCCGCACCTCTTCCCTAACTGAACACTCCCTTAAAACAAGACACCATATCCGCCTAGAAGACACCAAATTCCTCACCAAAGAAAATCACCTCTTTAAACGACGTGTTAGAGAAGCCATTGAAATCCGTAAACATCCTGGCAACCTGAACAGAGATAGTGGGTTAGAACTAACAAAAAACTGGCTCCTTTTGATTCACAATAAACAATAATAATCATTGATAAAAAATATCTCAAAAACTTTAAGATTAATTCATTATAACCCATTTTTATCTAACCCCACCTAATTAGAAATCACTCTCGAATATAAAACACTTTTAAAATAAACATTCTCATTAAAGATTATTAAAAGGCTTAGGAATAAAATTACTCATAATCTTAAACAATAAAATTAAAACTAACCTAGCTCAAGATAACTTATTAAGAACCTTTAAA
>SNQJ01S0019192.1:30464-73721 GCA_010110895.2 Picea sitchensis | reverse complement strand
GATTTCCTCTTATTTAAAGAGGAGAATCCCCTCGATACAATTTGATCATCAAATTACATGTGCGCATCTGAATCCTATTCTTAGTCAAATCAGATATCTATACTGGAATAGGATATCCTAGTCTCTTGTAACAGAATGTTATTACAATAGTTGAAAAGGTGCTGAGTGAGGTGTTGCTGTTGCGGCTAGAGTAACAGCTTCTTTATTTGTCTTCTCGTTACTGGTGTTGTATGTTGTTTAAGCATCGCAAATCGTGGGCTGTTTCAGCAACGGGATTTACGTTCTGACTGTTTCAGCACGTGGTCATGCGACAACGATGGTTAATTCTGACTCAAGGTGAGGCTGTTGTGGTCAATGTAACAGCTTTGTGTTGTTGTTTCAGCATCATAGGCCACAAAGGGTGTAACATCTTCTTCTGTGTGAGTTGTTGTTTCAGCATCATAGACCACGAAGAGTGTAACGGCTTCTTCTGTGTGAGTTGTTGTTTTAGCATCGTAGACCACAAAGAGTGTAACAGCTTCTTCTGTGCGAGTTGTTGTTTTAGCATCATAGTCCACAGACTGTTTCATCCACAGGGTTTGTGTGCTTTAACTGTTTTGGCAACATGCCTCAATGTTAATCTGCAGTTCGAACTATTTCAGCACTTATACATTTCTGATCAATGGTTAAGTATGAGAGTAATGTAAAATTATATGCAAAATAGATTAAACATATAGTAAAGAGAAGAGACGTTATATACCTTTGGAGAGATAGGGTAAGGTGATAATATAAGTTTAAATATGAGTGGAAAAAGGGTGTAATGGTAGCAAAAGGTGTGAGCAAAAAGGTACATTGTAGGGTCCTAACACTCTCTCGTGTCACTTGATATTTCTTTAGAAATCGGTGGCTAGATTTAGTTTGTTTTGGGGGTTTTTAATAAATTTGTTGGAAATGAAGGAGAGGAACACTCATGGATATGGAGTCAAAATTCTGAAAGTGAATGAAAACAATGACCAGCTAGTAGAAATCTCTAGAGGATAAGGCTAAATGAGGCAATGAATCTGAGTTATATTTGAATTTAAGTAGAATGTAGGAAGATAGAGAAAACAAAAAACTGCATTAGAGCATTATGTAAATGAATTCTGAATTAGATAAGAAGAAACATACATAGTTTAAATTTATTAAGCCAAGAGCGTCACAAGACGAATTCTGGGCCTTTAACTCTCCAATTTAAACAGACGAAAATTTAAATGGAATGTCATATCACATGAAATACATACAATGAAGGAAGACAAAACTCATGTCACCACCATTAGAATCTTTTCATAAAGACTTCAAAATTTCTACATATATATTCAATTCAGCTTCAGAAAATTACAATAGATTTTGAAACAACCAAAAATATGCTCTTGCACTTTTTCCAACATTATTTCATTCAAGTATTCTAGTATTTATACAATTCAATTACAATCACTGAAACTGAAACATTTTATCTTCTACAACTGATTATAATAATTTCAAATGAAGGTCTCGGTATATGAACCGATTTACAATGATTACAAAAAATACGTTTCAAAACGAGGAATGAATTTCTCTGAATTCTCAGCTTCCTTTACGACATCTGGCTTTCCCTGATCTTCTGTTGAATCTGTAAATTTCGTGACACCTGGAGATCATTTACTGGTTCCGAGGAAACTACATTTTGTCTTACCCAACCGCATGATTTCCTTCCATTGTGAGTCAGAATAAATATCGTAATCCATCATCTCCTTAATCAAAATTTCCAGGTCAATGCACGTGGCAAAAGACATTGCCGGTAGGCCAATCTTCACTGTTTTAAATTTATTCAAAATTTCAAAGTCTGTGGCCAAATACTCTACCAGGCTTGGGCCTTTCAAACTTTCCTCCATAGATTAAAATTTGGAATGGTCCATCCTACATTGAATGAGGAGAGAATTGTAGTCTTCTTTATTGTATAATGAACCTTTTCCATCCCAAAATGATGGGAGGCCCTTGATAAACAATTGCTCAAACATATCTTTAAATTCTTGTATACTGTGCTCCATTTTCATAGCTTTGTTTTGAACCGATTTGAGAAAGTTGTGCTTCGCGATGATCCTCCTGGACCAAATGATCAACGTAGTTCTATCCTTTACCCTAATAGTCTGAAGATCAACATTGGGCACATAATTTAGTAAATCAATAGCGTTTTGGGCCCATTCTGAGCGTCTCTTGGCTAATGTTTCATTAACAACAATACACCTGCTTTGGGATGTGGTAGCCACCCTATCCTTGTCATTTATAAAATTCAGATAAACCCTGAACTTAACAACCTCTACAACAATAGCATCCGAGATCACATGTTTATCTCCTTGTAACAATGTTTTACCCTTTAAACTCGTTTTTAGCTTGCTCACCCTCTCTTGCAAATCTTGGTTTTCTCTTTGGATTGGAGCCATATTTTCATCTTTTGTTTTCATATATTTTTTCATCTTTTCTAAGGCCCCCTTAAGGCTTTTGTTTTCCCTTGTCTATAAACTCACTTGGGACATAGCTTGAACCAGTCCATCAGTGCTTGATCCATCTTCTGTATTAGCAGGTACAATGACAACCATATCTCATGTTGCTAATTGTCCCTGTAACCAATTTTATTTCTCTTTTTCCAACAACAACAGTTTATCTTTGTAATTTAGTGCTTATTGTCTGAATGTCTCTTTTATTTCTCTAGGGCTCCTAGTTTTGTTGTCCGTGGATTTTCTATGGAGGACATCTTCATCTTCTTCTTTGGGCTTTGGATCATCTTATATTTCTCATCTAAAGAAGCCTTTATCCCTTGAGGGCCTTCAGATTCCAATCTTTTGACCAGTGTCTGCCAGGCTTTGCTAGATGCTTTTTCCTGTTTCAATTGCCCATCTAATTCTAGTGCATGTGTTGTCAATATTGAAAATTTCAGACTCAAACTCAGGTAGTCTGAATATAGCATGTCACTCGCGTTCCTATGAAACTTTAATTATTTAGGGGCACCAATATTCTCATAATGAATCTTGATTTTAGACACTTTATCATCATATGTTATTTATTAAATGTCTTTCTTTCACATCCTTGACCGAGAACAGGGAAGCCTTATGATGGGATATTTTCTCTACTTCAGGAAACAAGTCTCTTATTTCACTATTGGCCATACTTTACTTTACAACATATTGGTTCATTAATTCCTATTTGGATCGATAGACTTCCCTAGGTGTCTCTCTAAATATATGTTTCTTGCTGCTAAAAACCCTTGAGCATCTTTCACTTTGTGGCTTGATTCCTGTACTGACATCTTCTTTCTTGGATGAACCTTCCACCATTTCCATGCTCATTTTATTTTCAGGTTCTTCTTCTTTTAGGTCCACCACTTGAGAGGATGGTGTAGTTTTCATTTTCTTTAGAATATTTTGCTGACTACTGGCACCCAGTGCCTTTGAACTACTCCTTTTATTATAAAGACTCATTTTTGGAGCTTTGAAAACCAACCTAGGGGAACCTTTCTGTGTTGGATTCTGCTGAGGTGCTGACTCTTTCTGTTTTGTCTGATCATGTTGCAAAGTGACCTCCATATCTGTGTAGGTTTCTAGATTAGCTAGCTTATCAAATCCTTCAACATGCTCATGCTCGTAGGGGCCCTAACCGCTCATTAATATCCTCTTTGATATGATCTGATGTGGATCAAAATTCCTCCCTTGTAACTGTGTAAACCTGAATTCACTGAGTTTGTGTTGGATCTGAGGTAAACAAGACTTATTCTTTACCACAAAGGGTCCTACCATGAAAGGAAATTTCAAGTTAGATGCCTTGTGCACTTTCAGAAAATGCTCTATCTCTGAAATTATCCTTTGTCTGATAAACTCTAAGGAAAATATTCTAGGATTTAGAACGACTGGTAGAAGGTAAGGTCCCTATTGATATCCATATACCCAAATCACAGTAGATTGTATGAACAACATCCAATCTCCCACCCTACTCTCTGGATTTGGTTGTAAAAAGCTTTTCATTTCTTCCAGAACCCTTGGCAGGTCCGTGCCAAAGATAATACTGTGTGCCCTGTACATGATCTTGTTGATGAAGATAAGCATGGTGATCCTTTTACATTTAGTCGAGATGAATGCAGTTTTAGGGAATTCGGTCTTGTTCGATTCCAGGAACATTCTTAGCAAGTGCGTGTAGTATATGAAGTGTCTCAATGAATTGAAATTTACCAGTTGTTAATGCATATTATTAGCTATGAACCTATCGAAACTAATACAAACTGATTGACTAGACTCTGACATAAAAAAGGTCAACATGAAACCCAACATGACTTCTACTACAAACTTTTTGTTATCCAACCCTAAAAGTTTACTAAACACGGAACAAGCCCGTTGGACCTCAATAATCATAATGCTTATATTAATAGGTAACAACAGACTTTCAGAATGGTGTTCAGGTTTGACAATGGTTTGTAGAAATAAGGTTTTTAATTCTGAGGGGCATTCTCTGTAGACTGTGATCATTTTATCTTCCTCGAAGGGATCTGAAACTATGGATGAAGACTCTGGTATACTAAGGGTGTGTCGAAGTGACAGACTGACTATTTCGCATAAAACCTATGACCCTACCTTATTAAAAATTACCTTTTCTACCTAAGAATACTGCTCCACACACCAGCTTATGAACTCAGGGAAAGGGAAAACTACTTCTATGATGTAAGGGGTAATGGAAGCTTGGGCTACTTCGAGGAAGAGTATATGTTTTCCAACATTGTCTATAAAATTTGATTTAGACACAGAAATGGGTGAAAATGTAATTTCTGTGTCAAATACGTCAGAATCCCTGTCAATTAGGGATTCTTCTTTAGCGGTGGATTCTTGCTCTTTCATGGAAAAAATGACAGGGTTGGTGGTCATGATGAAAAATACCTGTAATTCAGTGGAAGGTGTGCGAAACGAGTTCACTTTTGAGCTTAAATTTCAAATGGAGGGTTTGTGCCACTTTTCAAATGTTTGAGTGCTTTTACATATTATATAATAATGAACTCGACACCCTCCTTTTGTATGTGTTTTTCCATATTATGGATTGGAGAAATGGTTTCGAGTAGACCGCTTTTCTCCCTGATTTTCCTCTTAGGGAACCATGTGTCCATGAATGAAACCATAGTAGTTTCCCCATCTCGCACTCAAAAAATTATCCTTCGTGATACTTCAATTCCCGATATATGTCTTGGCCATCGATCTGGGCCACTCCAAGATCTACGGTCTATCGGGTCCCATCAAATTTCGATATCGGGTATTGGACAAAATGGTTTTGGGTAGACCTATTTTTGCCCCAATGTGCCTTTGAGGGTGCCATGCATCCATGAATGAAACCACAATAGTTTCCCTGGCCCACCTTCAAAAAATTATCTCTCGTGCTATTTCACCGCTCGATATGGGTTTAGGTCATTGATCTGAGCCGCTTCAAGATCTACAGTCTGTCGAGTCCTACCTTTCACACTTCCTCTATATTTTTCCATATAATTCCATAAGTGATACTCTCCTCCAAATTATCATGCTTCCATAGCGATGTATCTCTTTGCTAAATGTCCGAGACTTGGATCCTATCTGAAAAATTGTTGTGGCGATAACATTGGCCCCAATTGGGGATGCTATCCTCCTTGTGAGGTAGCAAAGAACTATAGACTGAGTGCCTATCCATTGGACTGTGGTTTATCCGTGCAATCTGAATCTGTTGGTCTTTATTCAAAAATTTAAAATTGACCCAACATAGATAAGGGCCTTCACCTCGGGCTTCAATTATGTTGCTTTTATTCCAATTTCTTTATGAGAAAAGAAAATGTGAAAACAATTATGTACAATGAATGGTGCGGTGATGATTTTCAAATGATGTAATTCTTGAGGAACTTGCCATTCACAAGCCCTCCTCCAACGAGTTATCCATTAATTTCCTATGATAAGTAGGGATTTCTCCCATGGTAGGCTGCAATTTTGAACCAGCCCAACCATAGGTGATCAAATTTCCCATGTTTTCCCTTATCTTTGTTTATGGCATCCCATTTTAGTACCCAGTCTCCTAGCTTGAAGTCATCCACCTTGGTATGTCTGTCAAAAGCCTCTTTGATCTTGTCTTGGCATAGCTGAGCATTATTGAAGGCCCTTTCCCTGGTTCGTTGTACATTGATCAACTCGTCATCTCTTCTCCAACTGGGATTTGTTTCTGCCTCCTGCTCCTGTAACAACTTCATTACCAACAATCCCAATGCAGTGGGGAAGATAGCTTCTATACCATAAACTATTTGTAAAGGAGATGTGGCAATAGATCTCTTTGGGGATATCCTGTCAGCCCATAGTGCATGGATGAGATTTTTGTGCCATGCCTTTTTATTCTGTTGTAGCATTTTTTTATGATTCTAACTAATATTTTATTCGAAGACTCGACTAATCCATTTCCTTGCAGGTAGTATGACGTGGAATGACCAAGGGTAATGTTGTAATCAGTGAAAAATTCTTCAATTTCTTAGATTTGAAAGTCGTTGCATTGTATGTTATAATCTTGATCAGACATCCAAATCTGGACAGACTATTGTCTTCTAAGAATTGAATGATCACATCATATGTAGGTTGTCTGGTAGGAACTGTCTCAATCCACTTAGTGAAATAATATGTTGCAGTCAGGATCCATTTGTGTTGAGTTGATGATTGTGGATGTATTTCCCCTATAAAATCTAGGCCCCACTGTCTGAAAGGAGCTTCCACTGAAATGGGTTTTAAAGGTAGATACTTCAATTTTCCTTTCCCATCAATGATTTGACATTCATGGAACTTCGAAACCTCTTTATAAACAACAGGAAAAATGCTAGGCCAATAAAATCCATCCCTCGGAATTTTATGCACAGTTGTCTTCCAATAATGATGACCTCAACGGTCACCTTTATGGAACTCTTTGATGGTTTTCTCTTCTTATTCTTCTATCAAACAACTCAATAAAATCCCTCCTAGATCTTTCCAATATAGCAATTCATTTACTATACAATTTTTTTTCCCTTCAATTTCAAGAATTTGGCTTTTGTATTTCTAAATTTAGGAGGATCCTGCAAATGTTTCAGCGTGAAGATGATATCTGCATACCACATAAAGTCAAGAATTTTTTGGGACATTTGTGGAGTCTCCCTTTCCTCTTCTGTTGTACTCTCTGACAAGTCTACAATGAAATTTATTCCCAAGAATTCACAGTTCATCTATGCCATCAACTTAGCAAGCCCCTATCCTTTGATCAACTTCGTGGGTTTGATCTCAAGATCATATTCTAATAGTACTTCAATCCATTTCCCCCTCTTTCCTTCTGGTTCAGGCTGAGTCAAGATGTCCTTTACTGAGATATTGGGCACATAAGCAATGGTGTGGGAATGTAGGATGTAAACTCTAAATTCTTTCAAGGATTTGACCAAGGCATATGCTTGTTTTAGCATTATGTCATATTTCAAAGGCGCATCTCTTAATGTCTTATTTTAGTATGCTATGGGATTCTCAAAATTTTGGTCATCTTTCTAGACTAGCACACCTGCAATTGTGTGTTCTGAGGCAAAAGAAAATAGTATGAAATCCTTTTCAAAATTAGGACTTGCAAGTACTGGAGCTTTGCTTAATGCTACTTTGATGTCTTCAAAGGATTTTCTTGCTTTAGGAATCCACTTTATTTCATTTCCCTTTCTGAGCATGTTTGTGATGTGTTTTATAATTTCAGCCAAATTTGGAATAAACCTTCTCATAAAATTTGCTTTGCCCAGGAATGATTGTACCTCCTTTTTGTTTCTAGGTATGCCAAATTTCAAGATCTCCTCAAATATAATGGGGTATACGTTTATCCCTTCTTTTGAAATGATGTGACCCATCATCTTCCTTCTTCCATGGCGAAATTTGATTTTTTAGGATTTAAAGAGATCTCAAATTTCATGCATTTTTGAAACGCCCTTCTAAGGTGTTTTAGGTGTTCTTCATCTAAGGCAGAATACATAGTGATTTCATCAAGGTAGATAACAATGAATTTGTCTTTTTCATTAGAAAAATTTATGTCCATAGCTCTTTGAAACATTTCCCCTGCATTCATAATCCCAAAAGGCATCTTAACATACACAAATGTACCCCATGGTGTAAATGTTGCCTTTTCCTGATCATCAGGGTCCACCATAATATGATTGTATCCTGAGAAGCCATATAACATTGACATCTTCTAAGAACCCACTACTTTCTGTAAAATATGATCCAAATTAGGCAACAGGTAATGATCCTTTAGAGATACTTTGTTCAAATTCCTGAAATATACACACAACCTCATTTCTCCGCTCTTTTTCCAAACTGGCACTAGATTTTCCACCCATTTGGAAAACCTCAGGGACACTATGATTTTGGCTTCAAACAATTTCTTTACTTCTTTTTCTATCGATGGTAACAACAAACATTTTATCCTTCTTAATTTCTATTTGAATGTCTTGTGATCTTCTTTGATTGGGATGACATGTTGGATCATACTGGTATCTTAAACTTTCAGCTCATCATAACTGCAAGAAAAAACATCAAGGAACTCTTTCATTAATTTGAAATACGTCTCTTTGAATTCAAGGTTGAGTTGTCTAGAAAACTTTATGATCTTTGGATCTTCTAGAATCCCAATATTGCAGTCTTCCACATCCCTTTCATTTACTATGATATTCAGACTTCTTGCGACATCAATGTTATCATAATTTTTTCCAATGGGACGAGACCTTTGGGGATAATATTACTCTTTAGCTGAACGATATCTCTACCAGCAATCTGGTTGTCAAAATATCCTTCTTTTGTGAAAAAATCTGCATCCACCTCATCGTCACAATATTCACCATCAATGTTTAAATTCTCAAACTCATTCTCCATTTTGAGGAAACTTTATATATGTTTGTCATCCTTGAAAATTTGCAAGTGCTTCATATTATCTGGTACTACTAGCTTGTAGTTGACCTCAACCTTTTATCTTTTTTTAGGGAAAATCAGAACTCTGAAAACTATTGCTGAAGTAGCCAAGGCATCAACAACCTAATTCTATTCTCTTGGAATTGCTGAAAGATTACATTCTGGAAACTTCTCCAAGAGGTCTAGTACCATATTTCTATAAGCTCTCAATCTGGGTTGTTTCACTTGGTATATGCATTTGATTTGATTTATAGTTATCTTAGATTATCCATGTACAACAATTCGTTTGGCACCCAATTCCTCCAAAACTTTCAACCCCAATATCAATGCTTCATATTCAACCATGTTATTCGTGCATTCAAACACAAGCTTATAAGAACATAAATTGGAGTCTCCTTTGGGATGATTGATCCATACTCCAGCTCCAACTCCTTCTCTGCATGCAGCCTCGTTGAAATTCATTTTCCATATTTGATCCTCCGCATCATCTTGTTGTTCTGAAAATTCTTCTATTTGTTGGTCATGCTTGTCTTTGTCATCCATAATGATTTATGTTTCCTCTTCTTCGGAGCACAAGTCATTGAAGAAAATAGAATACCCCAATTCAGTCTCCACTGAATAGACAGGATGATTGCTAGGATGTGATTTGTTGCTGACCATGTATTTAAGCAAGACCTCTCTATATAATCTTTTGTCTTGACCAAAGATAGGAATAGTGGAAAATGACATGTCCATATGGAGGGTTCCTTTTAATTTTGCATCCGATGACCTGGACAACAACATACCAAATTTTGGAGGGATATCAACGACCACTATGTCGATCACCATATTATTTGCGGGGATTTGTGTCAAAGACACCACCATATCCTTGATCAGGTCAAGGCATTTCACCTTTATTTAATTGAAAGAGAACAGATCTTTATAAGGTCTTGTGACATTGAGACCCAATTGGTCCATGACCAGTTTGGGCATTAGGTTGTGAGATGCTCTTGAATCCAACATGGCATTGTGCAGAGTCATGTCATGGATTTTCAAACTGACATAAAAATGAGACACTTCTTCATTTTCATGGATTTCTTCTACTCTTGGTCCAAATAAGATGGTTGGGTGATCATCTTCTACGTTCAGGGTATCAGAGGTTTGCCCCATCTTTAACATCCTGGTGATCTGATTTATGCACTCGCTATTCTTGATTAATTCATTAAATGGTACATAGATTTTGATCATAGCCATATCACTTTAAAAATTAAAAGAGGATGAAGTTTTCTCTACCTCTTTGGTGACCATTCTCCTTGCTTCTAATATTTTCTTCTGGGGTTCTTCTTTATTCTTTCCCTTTTCCACAGTACCCTTTGCAGCAGAATCCTTCCTAGTAGAGTCTTTCACAGTTGAATCTTTTTTGGGATTACTTGCAGAAGGTATGTTACCCTAAGATTATTTGGTGGAATTTCCCTTTGGAGGGTTTCCCTTTGGAGGATTTGGGGGTACCTTTTGATTTTTAAGGTTATATTGTTTTTGGAATTGCATGATGGTTTTTGAAATCCTGACTCGTAATCTTCCCTTTCTACTAATACCCTTTCCTCTCCATTTTTTAAAAAGATCTCACTTGCATCCATGAACTGGTCATGTTCTTCTTTAGTAAAAAACACACCTGTTTCTTTATCATCATAGCAGTTCATGTTGTCTTCAAAATATCCATCATAATTTTCATCTATATAATTATTTTTAAAAGGAGGCCTTATTTCTTGATCTCCTTTATTTCCTTGATTTCCTTGATTTGCCTAATTTGCCTGATCTGCTTGATTTTCTTGGTTCTCCTGATTCCTTTGCTCTCTTTGTCTAATCTGTGGATTTTTTGGTCTAGTTGGATTTCCAGGTGGACCATCAGCCTGTTCTCTGGGGTTAGCTCTATTTCCCAGAGCCATTCTTTCCATCATTCTTTCCATGTTTCTCATCATTGCCTCAAACCTTTCCTCTAATGTTTGTGATGTTGAAGGCTGTACTTTATCCTGAGTTCTATTTGTGTCCCTACCAGAGTTATTTTTCATCTTCCCTAAAGACATTAGGTTCACTTTGACCTCTATGGAATCGGTCATCATGTCATCCAATGTGGCAAATCCTCGTTCTCTTAATAATAAAGAAAAGTCACTTTCAAAAGAATCGACATATCTGAGCTGAGAAGCTTTAAGGGGGGATTTTACCTCAGTAGGAATGGCATGGTATACCTTCATGAATCTGGCTGAAAAATCTTGCACTATTTCGTCATGTAATCTCTTCATGTTGTTGTACTTTGTCAACAATTGAAGGGGATTTTTCTTATCCCCCCATTTTGCAAGGAAGATTGTCTCAAAACCTTCAAAATTTGTGATACTCATTGGTGGAAGGGCTCTGAACCACTTCATTACTTCTCTTGCAAGACTTTGTGTAAACACTCTCATCTTCACATCTTCAAAGTCCACCTCTTCCAAGTCTATGAAATCATTAAACCAATAAATATAAAGTCCACATCTTCAAAGTCCACCTCTTCCAAGTCTATGAATTTAGGCTTTGGATCATCTTATCTTTCTCATATAAAGAATCCTTTATCCCTTGAGGGCCTTCAGATTCCAATATTTTGACCTGTGTCTTCCAGCCTTTGTTGGATTCTTTTTCCTGTTTCAATTGCCCATCTAATTTTAGTGCATGTGTTGTCAATCTTGGAACTTTCAGACTCAAACTCATGTAATCTGAATATAGCATGTCACTGACATTCTTGTGAAACTTTACTTTTTCAGGGGAACCAATATTCTCATAATGCATCTTGATTTCAGACACTTTATCATCATTTGTTATTGCTATATTAAACGTCTTTCTTTCCACATCCCTAACTGAGAACAGGGAAGCCTTATGCTGGGATATTTTCTCTACTTCGGGAAACAAGTCTCTTATTTCACTATTGGCCATACTTCCCTTTATAACATACTGGTTCATTAAGTCCTCTTTGGATTGATAGACTGTCCCAGGTGTCTTGCTAAATATATGTTTCTTCCTACTGAAAACCCATGAGCTTCTTTCAGTTTGTGGATTGCTTCCTATACCAGCCTCTTCATTCTTGGCTACACCTTCCACCATTTCCATGCTCATTTTATTTTTAGGTTCTTCTTCTTCCAGGTCCACCACTTGAGAGGATGGTGTAATTTTCATTTCCTTGAGAATATCTTGCTAACTACTGGCACCTAGTGCCTCTCAACTGTTCTTTTTATTATAAACACTCATTTTTGGAGCTTTGACAACCAGCCTAGGGGAAGGTTTCTGTGTTGTATTCTATTAAGGGGTTGACTCTGTCTATTTTGTCTGATCATGTTGCAAAGTGACCTCCACATCTACGCAGGTTTCCATATTAGCTATCTTATCAAATCCTTCAACATGCTCATGCTCGTAGGGGCCCTATTTTCTCATCAATATTCTCTTTGATATGATTTGATGCAGATCATACTTCCTCCCTTATAACTATGTAAACCCAAATTCACTAAGTTTGTATTAGATATGAGATAAACATGACTTATTCTTTATCACAAATGGTCCTACCATGAAAGGAAATTTCAAGTTAGATGCCTTGTGCGCTTTTAGAAAATGATTTGTCTCTAAATTTATCCTTTGTTTGATGAAATCTAAGGAAAAGATTCTGGGATTCAGAAAGACTGGTAGAAGGTAAGGTCCCTCTTGATAGCCATACACCCAAATCACAATAGATTGTATGAAAAACATCCAATTTCCCACCCTACTCTCTAGATTTGGTTGTAAAAATATTTTCATTTCTTCCAGAACCCTTGGTAGGTCCGTGCCAAAGATAAGACTGTGTGCCCTAGACATGATCTTGTTGATGAAGATAAGCATGGTGATACTTTTACATTAAGTCGAGATGAATGCAATTTTAGGGAATTTGGTCTTGTTCGATTCCAAGAACATTCTCAACAAGTGCGTGTAGTATCTAAAGTGTCTCAATGAATTTAAATTTGCCAGTTGTTGATGCATATTATCAACTATGAACCTATGGAAACTAATACAAACTGACTAACTAGACTCTGACATAAAAAAGGCCAACAGGAAACCCGACATGACTTCTACTACAAAGTTGTCGTTATCCAACCCTAAAATTTGAGTAAGCAGGGAAAAAGCCCAGTGGACCTCAATAATCATAACATTTATATTGATAGGTAACGATAGACTTTCAGAATGGTGTTCAGGTTTGACAATGGTTTGCAAAAACATGATTTTTACTTCCGAGGGGTAGTCTCTGTAGACTGTGATCATTTTATCTTCCTCGAAGGGCTTTGAAACTATGGATGAAGACTCTGGTATACTGAGGGTGTGTCAAAGTGATGGACTATCTATTTCGCATAAAACCTCTGACCCTACCTTATTTAAAATGACCTTTTCTACCTATGAATACTGCTCTGCACACCATATTACGAACTCAGGGAAAGGGAAAAATACTTCTACGACGTAAGGGGTAATGGAAGATTGGGACGCTTCGAGGAAGAGTATCTGTTTTCCAACATTATCTATCAAATTTGATTTAGAAACAGAGACGGGTGAAAATGTAATTTATGTGTCAAATACGTCGAAATCCCTGTCAATTAGGGCTTCTTCTTTAGCGATGGATTCTTTCTCTTTCATGGAAAAACCAACAGGGTTGGTGGTCATGATGAATAATACTTGTAATTTGGTGGAAGGTGTGTGAAACTGGTTCACTATTGAGCTTAAATTTTCAATGGAGGGTTTGTGCCACTTTTCAAAAGTTTGAGTGCTTTGAAATATTATAGAATAATGAACCTGAGACCCTCCTTTTATATGTGTTTTTCCATATCGGGGATTGGAGAAAAAGGTTTCAGGTAGACCACTTTTCTCCCTTATGTGCCTTTGAGGGTGCCATGAGTCCACGAATGAAACCATGATAGTTTCCCTGGCCTGCCTTCGAAAAAGTATCCTTCGTGCTACTTCAATGCTTGATATGTGTCTTGGCCGTTGATCTGGGCCGCTCGAAGATCTACGGTCTATCAGGTCCCATCAAATTTCTATATCGAGGATTGGAGAAAATGGTTTTGGGTATACCATTTTTCACCCCAATTTTCCTCTGAGGGCGCCACACATCCACGAATGAAACCATGGTAGTTTCCCCGACCCGCCTTCAAAAAATTATCTCTCGTGCTATTTCACTGCTCGATATAGGTCTGGGCCACTTCAAGATCTACAATCTATTGATTTATACCTTTCGCGCTTCTGCTATATGTGTCCATATACTACCATAAGTGACCCTCTCCTCCAAATTATCATGCTTACATAGTGATGTAGCTCTTTGCTAAATTTCCGAGACTTGGATCATATCTGAAAAATTGTTATGGCGATAACAGGTTCTGTAATGAATGCAATGCTAGGGATTTCATTGACATCCTTACCTATCAACATAGATTTCTTCGGCAGTTGTAGGGACATCAATAGTGTTCTCTTTTTGCACTCTAGTGGCTATGTCTCTTCATCCTCATCAAAGTCCATCTGTACTGGGTGTTCCTTTTTTTGTACCTTCGGACCTTAACTCGGTCCTACCCTTGCTTCCTGACCCCTCTTCTTCAGCAGCTCCTCAGGAAGAATGTAATGCATCCCTGACTTATGCAAGCTGTGTTTGACTCCAGGCCACGACATAACCTCCTTGTCGAAGGCCTCCTCATCCAAGTAGATTGGAAGCATGCACGAGTGAAAGTCCTCTCTTTTGGCATACCTTGGCCATATGAATGTATGGTGGAAGTTCATTTTGAATGCTATGTTTCGCGTGTTGCAGTTGAGGAATTCATGTGGAATGCACAGCCTCTATGTTACGTCGAGCAACCTATTGTACCATTTGGATAATTCCGTGTTATTGAAGGAAGTTTTCTCTGAGTCTGACCTTGAATTCCAAGGATAGAACATCTTTGAAAATCGCTCCTTATCTTCTGGTGACAATGGTCTTCCTATGGGTGGCGTTCACTTCAACATTGTGAATGCAAGAAACAAGTAGCCATATGTGAAAGTACCACCCTTCTCTTGTGCTTCCTTGCAAGCCATGAGGAGTTCCTCCAGTAAGTAGCTGTACTAGTTGAAGACAATTCCATTGGTGCAAAAATCTGCCACTAATAGGGAGTCTAGTGTACACTCTCCTTTGTAGTAAGACCTCATGACCTTTCTCACAATTATATAGAAATCGGTCCTAAATGTCTTGGGTGGTGTGGGGTCGATCTTGTTTGTGCACCCCCCCTCTGTGTTTTAAACTTCTCATATAGACTGGGCTCACCCTTCTTGTTGTCATGCTTTCTAGGACCCTGGAAACTTTTGGACACATCCTCGCCTTTGATGGATAGTCCCGTAAGATGGTGGATGTCTTCTGCATGGATTGGATATCTCCTATCCAAACACAGGCTTCTGTCATGTACCCTTCTAATCAGAAACTTGGTACACCTCGCAAATTCTCCAGTGGTGCCGAAAACTGGTAAGTCCCTGATGTTCATGATGGTAGAGTTGAACATATTGATGAACTTGGGATTTGGCACAAATTGCATGCCTCCCAACTCATCTGGAGTGACACTCTAGAATAAATCAATGTTCATATGAGGGAAAAAAACCTAGTCTAATGAGGTCGAGGTTGAAGGGCTTGACTTGGTCAACCTTCCCTTTGATATCGCCCACGATCTCGACTCGAGGGTCACAAGGTTTGTATGGTGCTGCATCCTTTGAAAGGACACTTCGGCTCCCTGTAGCTATCAGTATGGTGAGTCTAAACTATCAAAAAATTGAACCGGTGAAACATGGATTGGGGATCATGACTGAGGGTCGAGGGAATGCACAGGCTTGCTCATGCTTAAAAGTGATCAATTCGCTAAGTTCTCTCTAGGAAAAAATGCATCCTATAATGAGTTCACAACACATTATACCTGGGATTCGCTGGAAAGTTATGTAATAAATCCTATTCATCATTAACCCTATAGATGCAACTTGGATATCAGTTGTCTGACGGGATTGGTTAATGAGGTAAATCTATGGGGTGATATCGAAATTTAATGGGAAAGTTGGTCATGGACGTGGCCGATTCCAGACCTTATTTTTTAAGGGATGAAAATCCTAGAATGAATATTGATGACATCTTTTCGTATCATGACTTTTTGGTTTAACAAACTTTGGACGGGTTACTATAGCGGTAATAAAGGCTATGACTAGACTGGGTTCGTGTGCCACTTTTTGCACAGGGGAAGACCCAGGGTTCAACTCTTACAACGCACCAAAAATCCCTAACTATTGTCCCTTTCGGCAACATCTGCGAAGCAGATGCAGTCTCACCCGAAGTAGCAATAGGGTGTTGCAGGACACATGTGTCTACAACCAGAGGAAATGAAAAGTGAATCTAGGGAAACAACACACAACAATCTAGATATTATTTACCCTTCCTAAGCATACTCCGCAAGTTAAATCTATGATCTAACACAATAATGCAATAACAATATATCAGATGAAAAATAAAACAACATCAATCACAAGGAATAAAAAGATATATGTGGTTCACCCTCTCCTAGGGCTACGCCCATAGAACTCTTGATATACTATATGAAAACATACAGTTCTATCTGTGCACTTAGATTGTATATCTATCTCTCTTTCTCTCTTTCTCCTCCCTCCTTGTGTACCCAGCTGCATGGTTGATCTTCACACCCAGCTGAAGATCTTACAATATAGACTCGATACTTCTCTCAACAACAACAATCATCAATTAACAACAACAATCATAGTATCAACGAACCAACCTAGAAAAAACCCTCCCAACTTTTCTATACCTTTATTTATACATTACATAGCAAAAGTCTAGGTGTCAAAACCATAGGTGCCTAAACCCTAGGTCAACTTGACTCGTGCTTTAAGGGCTTTTCCAGCTTGTCTTTGCTTATTTTCCATGAGGTGATCCAAAGCACTCTTTGATGTCTTTTCCCACTTGCTAAGTTGTCCACGATCCCTCTTCTTTGCTTCTTTGTCTTCCTCAATCTTCTCTTTCAATGGATATGTTTTCCTTTACTTTGCTCCTTCTTTTCTGCTTCTTTAACCACTTCGAGCCCTCCTCGGTTTATTTTCCTTCCGTGCAGTTCGTACTTCACTTTTCTTCCTTAATCTCCACTTCCTTCTATAACAAGGGGCCAACAGGCCCCCAACACTCACATGTGACTCATCTCGAGTCACTAAAAGATTGAACCTTTTGTTTCACTTCGATTGTAGACTGCACAGAGCAACCGATGCTTTCTTCTCTGTCCCTCCCTATTGTGTGAAAACTGTCTTTTTTGTGTCTGGTACCCTGTTTCAACTGCACCTGGTACCTAGACACTTATTCCTTGCTTTTACTGAGAGCTGTGAGGCAGCTGGTTGTCATAATAAAATTTCAACTGACTCCCATTTACCAAAGCTTCCTTCCATTCTCCATTAAGGGTCTTCATTTGCGCGGTTACTCCTTATGTAACATAGGCAATCTCAAATGGCCCAAGACAATGTGCCCTGAACTTCCCTAGATGCTTGATGAAATTACTGTCATATATCAATACCATATATCCTTTATTGAATGCCTTCCTCCGTATCTTTCTGTCATGATAAGCCTTCTCCCTTTCTTTTTGTACCCGTTGATGAAATCCTACAATAAACCTGTCTTCTTCTAGTTACAACAACTATGCAAGCCTATCTTGAACATCGTCTATTTCATCCATACCTATAAATGTTGCAATTCTTAAACTAGGAACCAAGTATTCCATAGGTACCACTACTTCCAATCCATATACCAACTTAAATGTGGGTTGCATTGTCATCTTCTTGCAAGTAGTTATATAATACCATAATATGGTTGGAATTCTTAAATCCCAATCATCTCTATTCACACTACAGATCTTGGTCAGCGCTATCTCCAAGATCTTCTTGAAGGCTTCATCTATACCATTCTCTTGTGGGTGGTATGGATTACTCTTATGATGGTGAAATTGAAATTCCTGAGCCAAGGCTTCAATAGTTTTGTTGATGAAGTGTGTGCCTTGATCACTCATGAGGATATTCGGGCATCCAAACTTGGTTATAATATTCTCAAAGATGAACTGTGCAGCTGTAGCTGCACTACAATCCTTAACTACTTTTGCTTCTACCCATCTGGCCAAATACTTTGCCACAGTGATATTGTATCTAGCTCTTGTGCGCCTTCCCAGTGGGTTAATAGGTCCCACAAAGTCAATGGACCACTTCTTGAATACTTGTAATGTTAATTGCGGTACCAGAGGAATATCATCCCTTCTAGACAACTTTCCTACTCTTTGACATACATCACAGGTTCTGTAGTATTCCTTAGTGTCCTTATGTAAAGTAGGCCACCAGAGGCCATCTATGAGAACCTTCTGCGTTGTTTATTTCCCTACATAATGTCCTCCTGTGATGCCTTCATGTTCTTATGCAATAATCAATGGTCTTTCTTCCTCCATAACACATCTCCTCAAGATCTCATCTGGTCCCATCTTATACAATTGTCTAGCTATAAGTTGAAAGTCGTATGCATGGACTACCAACTATTTCTTTTGAATGACTATGTACTCGTGATGTGCCATTCTCGTGGACAATAAATGAACTATCTCGGTGAAGTGATAATCTACTTTTATGATGGCCAAAAACTATGCATCTGGTAGTGTATCCTCCAGACTAGTAGGTTCCTCTCCATGTTCCAACCTGGATAAGTGGTCAAGTCCTTTATTCATTCTTCCTGGCTTAACCACAATCTCAAAGTAATATTCCTAGAATAGTAGTAGCCATATGCATATTCTTTCCCCCAACACTGACTTGTTGACAAAGTAATTTAATGTAGAATGGTCAGTGAAACTCTCAAAATGTCCTCCCAACAATTAGTGTCTAAATTTATGCAGTGCATATACCATATCCAAGCCTTCTCTTTCAGTCATAGTATAGTTCCTTTTAGCTGTATAAAGCTTCCTACTTGCAAAGGCTATAGGGTGGTCAATGTCTCCTACACTCGGTTGTGCTAAAAATTCTCCTAATGCAATGGACTAAGAATTGATATGGACATTGAACTCTTTACTCCAGTCTGGAAAAACCAAGATTGGCATAGTGACAATTTTCTGCTTTAGTGTGTCGAAGCTCTGTTGGCATTCTTGTGTCCATTGGAACTTACTATATTTCTTTAATAGCTTATCCATGGGTGTTGTTATATGTGAATACCCCTTAATAAACTTCCTATAGTATCTTGTGTGCCCTAATGAAGTGTGCAACTGTCTAACTGAAGTGAGAGGAGGTAGATCAACAATTATTGCAATCTTGGAAGGATCCACCAACAATCCCTAATTACACACAATGTGTCCTAGCAACACTCCAAAGGATGAAAATAAATTTTTTTTTTTTTAAATTCAGGGCAATCTGACATTTCTTGCACTTATCTAACATCAATCTCAAACATTCAATGTGGTCTTTCAGTAGGCTAAAGATAGTCCAATCATCAAAATAAGCTTCCAATAAATTGTGTAAGAAGTCCTTAAATGCTTTGCCCACCACCCTGGAGAAGATGGCTAGTGCATTCTTGAAGCCAAAGGGCATCATTGTGTACTGAAAAGAACCCAATTCTGTTGCAAATTTGGTCTTATGTTGATCTTCCTTAGCAATCTTGATTTGATGATACCCTGAAAATCCATTTGTGAATGAGTAGACATCCTATCCTCCTACATTATCTAGGACTTCATCAGTAAAGGGTGTAGGCAATGGATCATGTAGACATGCATCGTTCAACTTTCCTAGATCTACACAAATTCTGATTTCTCCTATATTCTTATCTTGGACCACCAGAGGGATGATCCATTCAGATTCTTCAACAGGTTCTATGATTCCTTCTTCCAACATTCTATCCAATTCAATCCGAACTTTCTACTTATATTTAGGATTCGGTCTGCAAGGTCTCTGTTTGATAGGTCTTGCATCTGGTATTAAGGGGATCTTCATTTCTCCCATGGGCCCTTTAGTTCCCTTCATGCCTGTGAACTTGGTTGGAAACAAGTCTTGATATTCATGCAATAGCTGTGTGATCTTTCTAATAGTAGAATCATCCCAATAGTCTTCAAAATTTGCTAATTTAGGTTTTTTATCTATTCCAATATTAACTTTCTTAATTTTAATGGGTTGTCCAATAAATGGTAATTCAATCCCTGACCCTTCTATGTCTCTGTCACCTTCAGTTTCTACAATGTTTACATCTCTAGGGTTATCATCCTCATCAACATTGATATTATAGCATTCATCTAACTGCTAAAGAGGTGCATTCCATTCATCTTCCTCTTGCTCAAACAAAACATTAGCTGCCTCCTGAAAGACTTCCTATCTCACTATTTGTAAAGCCTAATCTACTGTAGGGTACTGAATTTCAAATAAAAATGTAGCTATAAAGTTTTGATTCATTCCATACCAGTCTGTAGTAATGAGGCACAGTTTTTATTGAATATACCAATTGATAGGCATAGTATCCAAGGCGTTAATTAACTTATGCACACATTGTTCTTTAGATATGTTTCTCCAGGATTCCTCACAAATTTGCATGTGGTCCTTTGGACAAATCTGGCCTGTGTATCTAACTTCACATCCTTTTGCTTGGTCTGAAAATCACATTGTCAATAAGGTGCGACACTATGTCCACTCTACGATGTTCCTCTTATGTTCTCCCCACCATCTAGCTAGTGTGGCTTTCAAAGGTTCATCCAGTGCCAACATCCTCTATTGTATTGGTACAATTTTCTCAAATTCAGCTAGAAATGTCTCTACATGATTTAAACGATCGAATGTTGGAAGATTACTTACTTCTGTGCCAATCCAGTGAACTTCTTTGGTCAATCGGGCACATCGCCATGTGGAGACTTCATACATTCTATTCTGCCAATTTTCCAAGGATTCCTTTGAATCTGATGAACATGCACTTTCACTTCGCCAGGTGAGATTTCCATTTGATGTAGGATTGATGTAGTCCTACTATCTTGCTGTCAGTTTGTAAACTTTCTCTAGCTCATATGAACGGTATTCTTCCCTGATAGATTTTGTGTATCTGTGACCTTCATCTGGGTCCATAGGTGTAATGAATTTAAGTCCATTACCCTCAAATTTCAGTCTTCTCTTCTTTAGGTCAACAACAGTTGAAGTGTTGAAAACCTAATAAATTCCTAATAGGGATCGATAGGGACAACTATCATCAACAATTTCAATCACTTTGAAATCTACAAATGTCCTTATCCCATAAATGTCTACAGGAACATGCTCTAGTCCTCCAAAGGGGCTCATTGTCTATTTATTAGCCATCCTAATCCTGATAGGAGAGTAAATCAGTCTGGGTTTTCCCATCAGTGTGCAAGTCACCTTTGTCATAACATTGACTTATGATTCTAATTCGAGGACCACATAGTCCACATCATAGTCTCCAATATGAGCACTAAGGTGTAATTCCTTGTTTGTTCTTCTCTTCCTTGATACTTGGTTCACATATCTACTCAACATAGGATTTATTTTTCCAATTTCATACTATCTTACTAGGTGTTGTAATTCCTATATAACCTTTTCATCTTTAATAAAATTGATACAGGTATATAAAAAGTCCATGAGCTTGCTTACCTATTTTCCTTGTCTAGCTAGGGAAGACTGATCAAATGCTGGTGGCATTTCACATTCCCTTACTTCTGGTTGTGCCTTAGATGAAGAATCTTGTTCTCCTACAAATTTTTCCTTTCTTATTCAAAAGTATTCCTCTCCCTCCTTGGATCAAACAACTGTGTCTTCTCTACAACTCTTTTGATTCCTGATCCTTCTGCAGTTTTTCCTAGAGTCGCTCTATCTTCTCCTGTAGCAGCGCCTCCTCTAGTAATAAAAATGAGTCTAAGGTCCTCACCGCGAGGTTCTGCTGATATTAATTGTACTTGTTGGTTTCCTCCTCATATATCCTAGAGTTTGGACAACAATACTGGGAAATATTCAATGACATGATCAAACGAGTTACAATAGTTGCAAGTGGTACAAGGGGTTTGAAAATCCTTTTCCAAATGTCCTAGTTGTGCATAGTTATAACAGATAATCTGACCTCTACCTCAGCCCATACCTCCTTCTCATCCTCTTCCTTTGAATCCACCACGAGGATTTAAGTTTCCTCTTCCTGGGGAGTCAAACTATGCATTGTTTCCCTCTTGTTGTGTTTCTCCTTGAATTCTATCTGTATCCCTTGATATTTCATGCAAGAGATCATAAGCCCTACAATCCTTCTCATTATGTCCCACCAACTAACAGGATGTGCATTAAATATTGGTAGGTGTTTGGAAATATTTTTTCATATAATAACATTCACCATGGCGATGTCTAGTTCTACATACCTCACACCAGGGTACAATAGCCTGCTTCAAAGGACTAGGTGCTCCAGAGGCCAAGTATTCATGAAATAGGGGGAAATTCTCATTTTCATAGTCCTTTGATTTAAATCTGATACACCAGATATATTCTCTTTTCTTCTTTCCTTTATCTTTCTTCATATCTTTGACTTGTAAGGATAAAATAGTTAATTGATTTAAGATCTGACTCATACCTAGGTTGGATTCTCCTACAGGGGTTGCTTCTAATTTCATGGAAATATCTAGAGATTTAGCCAGCGAAGCAACTTTCTGTTTCATCAGAGGAACTTTGATATATGGCAAGAGAGAAACAATGAACCATTCTTTGTTCTGTTCATTTGGAATCTAAAAACACAAATGACCTGTTAGAGTCTTAAACCTTTGATCAAACTCCCAAATAGGTTCAGTGACATTTTTCTTGATTTCTTTTAGCTTCATAATGCACTGTGACTCTGACTTAGGTTTCTTGAACTATGCACTCAATGCAGTCTTGATAGAATTCAACGGTTTAGGCTATCCTGGTCCTGAAATAAACTTCATATACCAGTTTAGAGCATGATCCCTCAAGGTAGTACTAAACTGAGTTCTCTTAACAGCTTCGTCGGTGACTTTCTTAATGCTCCAAATAGATTCGCATAAGAACCAGTGTTGATCAGCATCTTTAGATCCATCTCCTCTAAAGATAGGTAACCACATTTCATCTTCCATAGATATTCCTTGGTTTCTCGACTGAGTATGTGCTAAACTGTTGGTAACAATACTCTGACTACTCTGACTACTCTGGTTACTTAATGATTCTAAAACAATAGGAAGGGTGATATACTTACTTCGATAGTTGTTACACATTATTTTCATCACCCTCATGATCGTTAATGATGTAAACCTATACGTTGCCTTCATAAGGGTTAGTGGTCTGAATTCCTAAAGAAAGAAGGGAGAAGAAATTTTTCTGAGAGATGAAGGTGTGTTTTCCTCTGTAAAAACCCTATTTTGGAGGATTTCCGTGGGTTGCACCATAGCTAGGGTGCGGAAATTCCTGATTTCCACATGCTGCACTATATCTAGGGCGCAAAGTTTCCGTAGGTTTCACTATAGCTAGGTCGCGGCGGCTTTTGTACGTGGGAAAAATGAGCATTTTCTCTATGCTTCTAGAAGGAGAAGCTTCTATGGTTAGGTGGCCTCCAAATGGTTTGGATCTTACTCGCTTTCATGATTTAGTGGGATCATCCTAACCTACTCACCTTATCCTCTTCAACTTATAAAAGAAGAGGAGCTCTCATAGAGAAAGTTAGTTGGATTTGTCTTGGAATTATTAGCTTGGTTAGAGTGGCTTTCAGCCTTGATTTTGTCAAGATAGATATCAGATCTATAGTCTTATAATTATTGGATCAAAAGTGTGTGGGAAGCAAGGAACTGTTGGAAGGAACCTTACGACATCAAGGCATCGGGTTGTAATTTCTCTTCCTATTATTAATATAATACAGTGGCATGTTTCTTTCCCATAGAATTATCTTTATTTTATTGCATAATTCCTTGATCATATGCATAGGTTGTCATTGAATATACTCTCTCTGCTTTCACTTTGGTTGGTTTCTGTCTCACTACAGGATCAGTATCACAAGAGCACCGGAGTGAAACAGGAACAACAAAGACATAAGGAAGCGACATTTAAAGGTATGTCTATCTTATTTTGTTCAATAGTAAATTTGATGATTAGAGCGTAGGGAAAGCACCATGTCCTATCATGTTTTGTTCTAGATCTAGGTGGATCTAGGGGGATTAGTCAATGTCCACATTCACCGATTTACCTAATAACAAAATTGGTGACTCCACTGGGGAACGCATTATTTTTCTAGTTTTCCTTCTTTTCTTGCTTTGATTGTTTGGTTTCTATTTTCTGAGTCACTGGAAGATCCATCTTGACTATCTAACTGTTACATTTCACTGGAAAAGCTTATTAATTTTTATTTTTTTCCATTTTTTCTTCATTTTCGCACCCTGCTTTGAGGGATAGTGCGGTGACTTAGGATTTCCGCACCCTACCTTCTTAGACTAGTGTAGAAATTCCACACCCTACCTATATATGGTCTTTGATGATCAAGGATTTCCGCACTGTGTTAGTCTATAGCTTGCGGAAATTATGAAAATTTTGATTTTTGATGGTTTTTTCCTTACCCAGACCTTGGATTTGGTTATAATCTGTTTACAGTCTACTTGACAGCTTTGAAACTGCTTTTAGCCATCTTTGCTTTGTTTGATTTTGGAATATTTAGCCTCTTTCTTTGAGTGTCTTTCAGTTACAAAGCACTATCTTTTCTTTAGAATTGTTTGGTGAAAGAACTTATTTTTCTTTTATTGAATAGTTCGTGTTAAAAGAGAAAATTGTTTGGGTTTCTTTGTTTCATGTCGATTTGCTATTGCTTTTAGCTATATTTGAAACAAAAAGTTTTAATTTCTTGCATTATATTAGATTGGGGGCTTCCTTGCATTTGAAGTAGCGAAATTGCATGATTCTTGGCATTTTTGGTCTTAAATTCTGAAACATTTTCCCCCTCATGGCATTGGTGTATAGTCTATTTTCCTCATTTTTTGAGAATATTGATATTGATGAGTTTAATATATTTTGGGACATTGTGCATATGGGAATGTTAAATGTTTTCTCCTTCTCGTAGCATATCTTTCATCGAAATAAAAAGATTGCATCTTCATCTCTTTTCATAACTTTTGAGTTGGTCAAAACACCATATTGTCCACGCCATTTTCCTTTTGAGTAACAACAACCTTAAAAATAAATCGCTTATAAAAATTGATTAGACATTTTTATATTTTCTGGTAGCAAACCTACATTATATTAGTTGTAGGGCTTTGGAATAGGTGTGAAAGATAACTTTCTAGAGCTATAAACAAACATAGAATCTTGAGTTAGGGAGAGATAAATCCATTTATTACATTTTGTCCTGGGAAGCCCTTCTAACACAAGGGTCATTCATGAGGTTGCATTGAGACTGGCATAGTTACTCACCCTGCCTTTTTGGTCTTGGTGTAGAGATTGTGCGTATTATGGGGGTCGCTTGAAGGTATACCCACAATGATGAGTGGAATCCTTTCAAGTTGATTTTGGGCTAGATACCCTGCCTTTGTGTGTGGATCAGACTGTCGATTATTTCCCTAGGCATCACTATAGTAGTTGGTAAGCTTAGTGGCCTATCTCTTTAGGATATTTACACAAGGTGACTGTGGAGGGGAAAGTCTTCACAGTACCTGGAACCGACGTTGTCCAAAATAACTCGGGCTGCTTGGAGGGTATACCCACGATTATGTGTGGGATCTTGCACCAGGGTGTAAGTCCGTTAAGCAAGTCATCAACGTAACTTTTCCACCCGCTCTATCTCAAGCCCTTCTTACTTTGTTCCCATGACATTGGATTTCATCACCAACTAGTGTGCTCATTGTGAGAAGGTTTTGTTTGTTTGCTTGCTTCCTAGATTTTTAGCTTGTACTATTTGTTTTCCCTAGTAGACTCTAGGTTTGGATTTGTTTTATATGGTGTCAGTTCCCAAAATTACCAATGAAGGAACCCCTGCTCTCGGGGAACCTTTTGTTTTTCCTTCTTATGGAAACGTTGTTCCTCCTCACATCACTACTTTGAGCCTTCCAGGTCTCACTATTGGATTGTCAGTGCGGCTATTTTCCACTTAGGTAATCTCAAATGAAGTAAGTGCTTCGGTTGTAAGAACTTCCCCCAAAGAACATCAACCTCATGTTGATCCTTCAATGTCTTCACCAGTAAGATCTTCTTCACATTCTCCACTTGCAAGGTCTTCTTCCATTTCATCTTCTTTGTCGAGTAAAATATCTAAAGCTAGTAACTCGGTGAATAAGAAGAAGAAGAAAAGGAAGAAGAAGAAGAAGCAAAATAAACGAGGATCTAAAATTCCAGCCACTCCCAAGTGTATTGGAAAGAAACCAGTTACTGTTGATCATGCTAGGAGTGTTGATGATGTCAATATCACCCAAACAACCCGTAAACCCAGGTACCCTTGCAGGCTTTGTAAGGGGAGCCATCTTCTTAAATATTTCCCTGGTCTATCCAAGGTTATAGAAGTATGGTCTACACACTCTCGCCAACCCATGGTGTCAGCCTCTGAACAACATGTTGATGACCTCCTGTCAACTAGTCAAAATACCCTTGGGAAGAAGAAAAGTAGAGTCAAGTTTCCTTGTAGGTTATGCGGAGGGAGTCATCAAACTCACCTTTTCCCTCATATGGATGAAGCCTCGAAATTACTAGAAGACATGACTATTTCATCGCCTCAACTTCCAGCTGCTTATCGCAATATTTCTCCCAGCCCACTAGTATTTGATGGAATGATCAATCTGGTTCCCCTATCGGTTAGTTCGGTTGATCAGGTAGTCAATCTAGTCACATCCTTAGTTGAACCAGTTGACCAAGTGATCGATTCGATCCCATCCTCGATTGATCCCACTCTCCCATTAGAGAGTGAAACCCAAGTGGTCAATCTGATTCCACCCATCGAACCCATTATCCCCTTAGAGAGAGCAACCCTAGCGGTCGATTCATTTTCACCTGTCGACCCTGTTAGCGATTATTTTTGTCACTAGGCACAGAAGCACCCAAGTTGTAGATTGCACACAAAATGCCCAAATGCAGCAGTGGAAGGACCAACATTCGTAGCACATAGCTGAGAAGGAAGTGGATGGTCAGGATCTCACAAAGAAGATCGATGAAATCCCGTCTTCTGTTAGATCTCGGGAAGTTGCGCAGAGTTTAAGTCCTAGTGAGCAGAGGAGGAGTCCCGGAGGAGTCATCAGGATATTAGAGTCATCGGGGTTTAAAAGATCGAGAGAACTGAGACCCTTTGAGTCTCGAAACTCCGATGGGGAATATCAACCGTTGATCTCAACAGGACACGCGTCAGACATCAAGTGAAGAGTCGGGGTTCAGTTCATTGGAGAATTGGGGTTTTCGAAGGCAAGAAACTCTTGCATGTAGGAATCGAGATCTGCGATTTCCCGATAGGATCATAGCCATCCAATAGCAGGGACACGTGGCAGGAGATCCCGCAGAGTCAGGGATCGGGGAATTGAAAGTCCCATGCACATGACAACGGGAATCGCGATATCCCGATACGCGATTTCCCGACGGGGTTAGAATGCGAAGGAATGGTTAAAAACCCACTTACCATAAGTATCGGACGCGAAATGTGCCTGTGGTAAGTGACAAGAAAATTTAGACGACAAAGATTCGCACGCCCAGATCAACGACGCACATAGGATTCCGGAGCCCCCCCGCCTTTCTACCTTTAAACGAAAGGGTGGGCTCTGGAATTGAGGGCGCACCTCTTCAACAGTCATGATCGAAACGCCCGGATCAACAGCTCCCAAGGAAATTTTGGACCCCCCCTGCTTTTCTATATTTAAGAGGAAGGGGGGGGTCTGAAATCGGTCGCACATCTTTCCAACGGCCGAGATCAAAGCGCCTGGATCAACGACGCTCAGATGATCTCATCCTTCTCAGTCGCTCTATTGTTAATCAGCGTGGGCCCTTTCCTCATCGTATCAGCTTGTGGACCATCCTCCCCCCTTTGCCATCTGTTCTCTTTCTGACTGTAAGATGAGGCTCGCTTCCTTTAATTCCCTTCCTCAATCTCTAACATATGTCCATCTCCCCTCTTCCGGTCCACGTGGTCCTTTCCCCATCTCATCATCCGCCCACCACCTGCCGTGCGTTCTGCTCCTTTCCACGTCAGTCTCCCATTTAAAGGGGTGTCCATTGTATCTCATCTCCTCCTCCTTCCGCTTATTTCCTTCTGCCATGTGTCTTCCCCTGTAACCTCTCCCACGCCTCGTCACTCCATGTCTCACCCTCATAGTGTTGGCACCACCACTCCCGTTATGCGCCCCACCATTCGCACTGGCCTCCATGCCTATTCGTCAAGCCGTTTAGTTATTCCAGATGGCAGCGCGAGGATTCTTCCACATCCCAGAGGGCAGAGTCGACCGAGGTTGTTCCCAATCCCAAGGAAGCAGTTATTATTGCCGTAAATTTGGTTGAACGTCGTCTTCTTCCATAAATAGAAGGCCAGGAAAGGACCAAGCGTACAAGCAGACTGATAGTCCTTCCTGACGGAGATTGCGTCTATCAAACCACTGCAAGACAGTCAAGAGTCCCATTGCGTCTGTCATAAGTGCACGATCATCCAGAGTCTTCATGCGTAGACTGTCAAAAGACATGCAGACGCAAAGTTTTTAATGCAGCTTCTCATTTCCACTGCTGTTGTTTTGTTTTGGCTATATGTAGGCATTTTTTCCATTTTGTAAAGCATCGATGGTAGAGCAGAGCTCCCTACTGTAAAGTTTTAATAGATATTCTAGTTTTCTGGGTATGCATTTGTATTTGAGATTTCTTGTTTTATGACAAATAGTTTTCCTATCTCATCTGTGTTTTCCTCTCATACCAGAGAGTTCGTGATTGAATGATTCTCGCGAATCATTGCAGTTGTGTTATGATGAAAGGTTCATCGTTGTATGATTGTATTCCATGGTTTTGCATTGAAAGTAAGATGATATTGCCTTCAAACGTCTTCTTCTACAGTCTGTTAGTAACCCGATGTTAGTACCAGACCTCTGCTTTTCTCTTATATAAGACTTCCACCTTCTTCACCATATACTACAACTCACTGTCTGAAGTTTATATAAGACCTCACTCACTCATGTATGCCTAGCCTAGTTTCAGAGTTGGAATGATATTTTTTTGAGTTGGCTTCCATTCGGTCACCCCATCTATAAACCACTGTGACATAAAACTGATGGGCATTGGGCTCTGCTCCTGCAAGCAATCCAGGAGTGACTTCCGTCGCCAACATTTCTGGCGCCGTTGCCGGGGACGAAGTTGAAGATTTTCCCTGGGCAGAACGACATTGAGCCTCTGATTCCTAAGGTGCATCAGACATCAGAGCCCTTAAAGATTGCTACTGTGAACCTGGCGACTCCAATGTGGTGACTCCATTGTTTCCACTTCACTATTTCAGCTGTGACTACTGTTAGCACACCTGAAACCTGACCCAGAGGAGCCTTCTCGAAAAGGTTTCAGCGACTTCTTTCTCAGCCCGAGAAGCTTCCTGGGGAACAACAATGTTAAGATATGGCCTTTGATGGTGAACAAGGACCATGCACTTTTGAAGCTGCGCATATTTCACCTGGTGACTCCATGATTCGAGGATCGATTGGTGACTCCACTGGTTCGATATGGAGAAAATTCTGGCTCAAAGGTTTTCTTTCTGTGACTTTTCCCAGATAGTAGGTTTTCCTAATGCACTTCCTGATAGAGACATCTGGGAAGATTTCCTCCCTGAATTTCATGCAAAGGATTGGGAGGAACCAGCTGAGCATTTACTGGACTTCCATGAAGCTATTCACCGACACAATATCACGCATGAGGATGTCCAGATTAAGCTTTTCAGGTATTCATTGAAGGGAGCTACTCTCGATTGGTGCCGATCTCTTCCCGTTGCAAGCATCTATTCTCTAGAAGGTTTTCATACAGCTTTCAATTTATTTTGTAAAGAATACTTCCCAACTAATCGTTTGTATGAACATTGTTGGGAGGATTTTTATTTGCTTCGCAAAGCCTCTGCTAGAACTGCAGACCATGTCTGTGATGAAGCCCTTACTATGGAGGAAAGAATTTGTTGTGAAAATATAGAGGTGTTGGACGATGTGAGTGGTGTTAGCTAGAGGATGGAAGCATCTGACATCATATCGGATGCGTCTGTTCTTTTATATATTCATGGAGATAAACATGCCTCTGGTGGAGATTATGAGTTTGTAGAGAAGATGTGGTCCATGGTAGATGGCCCACCTGAGTATCGGGTTGAAGCAGATATTCCTAGCAGCCTTGCTTCTGAGGACGGAGGCCTTCCCGTGTTTAAAGAAGAAATTATTGTGGAAGCAGTTTCCTCTCTTTTTCTCCAGGGGGTTTCTCATGATATATTTTTACCTGGGATTAAAGAGAAGAAGACTATGTATGAGCATCCAGAAGAAGCTGGTCCCACTGTCCCTGAAACAAATATTTTTTATGGGATCACCATTCTGGAGAAGGATTGTAGAGATGAGGGTCGACCCCTTTTTGATGAATATTATAGTGATGATGAGTAGCAAGCTTATCCTACATTCGATCACTATAAAGATATTGAAGAGCCATTCAACAAGCAGAACCACCCCATGGTCCCTATTTATGATAAATATGAATTGGACCTGGAGGAGAGCCAACAAAAAGAGGAAAAAGAACCAGAGGAGCAGTCTCCCCTTTGATCAGAGCCAGTCAGTAAGAAGCCACCATCTGAGATCAGCAAGCCTACTTCAGTTATTTACCCGACTGTGGTTATCGGAGACATTCGGCCGCATGTGAATAACTGTGTAGCAAAAGAGGCTACCTGTCACCAATTTTCCAGGATTGTCCACTCATTCTATGACCCTGTTAGTGAGTACATGGAGTGGCATTTCCCCTATGCCTTGGAGCTGCCCTATTTCATCTCAACTTCATCCAGTGAGAAGTTGAAGAGTGTAGTCGTTCTCCTGTCACGGTTACATTAACTCTTTGTGATCATTGACAGAAGGAAGGAGCTTCTATCCAGGAAGCTTCTTGAATGGATATGGTGGAAGTTTTCTTTCACGGATCCCATGAAAAATATTTTATTAGCATTAGGACTGTATATAAATAAGCTCCTTTGAGCATGTAGCTTTATTTTGTTTCTTTTATTTTTCGGCTTGTATTTTCAGCAACAGGATATTTTGAGCCTGACTCCATAGCCCAATAGCAAGGCACTGAAGCTGCGGAATGAGTTCTTAGAGCATTGCAGGGATGACTCTATCCCCCATGGAGCCTAATGTTAGAGATTATTTTTGTCACTAGGCGCAGAAGCACCCAGGTTGCAGATTGCACACAAAATGCCCAAATGTAGTAGCGAAAGGACCAACGTTCGTAGCACATAGTTGAGAAGGAAGTGGATGGTCAGGATCTCACAGAGAAGATCGACGAAATCCCATCTGCCATTAGATCTTGGGAAGTTGTGCAAAGTTTAAGTCCTAGCGAGCAGAGGAGGAGTCCCGGAGGAGTCATCAGGATATTAGAGTCATCGGGGTTTAAAATATCGAGAGAACTGAGACCCTTTGAGTCTCGAAACTCCGACGGGGAATCTTAGTCGTTGATCTCAACAGGACACGTGTCAGAAATCAAGCGAAGAGTCGGGGTTCAGTTCATCGTAGAATCGGGGTTTTCGAAGGCAAGAAACTCTTGCATGTAGGAATCACGATCCGCGATTTCCTGATAGGATCAGAGCCATCCAACAGCAGGGACACATGGCAGGAGATCCCGTAGAGTCGGGGATCAGGGAATTGAAAGTCCCATTCACATGACAACAGGAATCACGATATCTAGATACGTGATTTCCCGACGGGGTTAGAATGCGAAGGAATGGTTAAAAACCCACTTACCATAAGTATCGGACGAGAAATGTGCCTGTGGTAAGTGACAAGCAAATTTAGACGGCAGAGATTCGCACACCCGGATCAACGGCGCGCATAGGATTCCAGAGACCCCCCACCTTTCTACCTTTAAACGAAAGGGGGGGGTCTGGAATCGAGGGCGCACCTCTTCAACGGTCATGATCGAGACGCCCAGATCAACGGCTCCCAAGGAAATTCTGGACCCCACCCTGCTTTTCTATCTTTAAACGAAAGGGGCGGGTTCGGAATCGGTCGCACATCTTTCCAACGGCCAAGATCAAAGCACCCGGAACAATGGTGCTTAGGTGATCTCATCCTTCTCAGTCGCTCTATTGTTAATCAGCGTGGGCCCTTTCCTCGTCGTATCAGCTTGTGGACCATCCTCCCCCCCCTTGCCATCTGTTCTCTTTCTGACTGTAAGATGAGGCTCGCTTCCTTTAATCCCCTTCCTCATCCTCTGACATCTATCCATCTTCCCTCTTTCGGTCCACATGGTCCTTTCCCCATCTCATCATCTGCCCACCACCTGCCATGCGTTCTTCTCCTTTCCACGTCAGTCTCCCATTTAAAGGGGTGTCCATTGTATCTCATCTCATCCTCCTTCCGCTTATTTCCTTCCCCCATGTGTCTTCCCCTGTAACCTCTCCCACGCCTTGTCACTCCATGTATCACCCTCATAGTGTTGGCACCACCACTCCCATTATGCACCCCACCCTTCGCGCTGGACTCCATGCCTATTTTTCAAGCCGTTCAATTATTCCAGATGGCAGCGTGAGGAGTCTTCCATGTCCCAGAGGGCAGAGTCGACCGAGGTTGTTCCCAATCCCAAGGAAGAAGTTATTATTGCCGTAAAGGTGGTTGAACATCGTCTTCTTCCATAAATAGAAGGCCAAGAAAGGACCAAGCATACAAGCAGACTGATAGTCCTTCCTGACGGAGATTCCATCTGTCGAAGCACTGCAAGACAGTCAGGAGTCCCATTGTGTTTGTCATAAGTGCACGATCATCCAGAGTCTGCATGCGCAGACTCTCAGAAGACATGTAGACGCAAAGTTTTTAATGCAGCTTCTCATTTCCGTTGTTGTTGTTTTGTTTTGGCTATATGTAGGCATTTTTTCCATTTTGTAAAGCATCGATGGTAGAGCAGAGCTCCCTACTGTAAATTTTTAACAAATATTCTAGTTTTATGGGTATGCATTTGTATTTGAGATTTCTTGTTTTATGACAAACAATTTTCCTATCTCGTTTGTGTTTTCCTCTCATACCAGAGAGTTCATGATTGACTGATTCTTGTGAATCATTGCAGTTGTGTTATGATGAAAGGTTCATCGTTGTATGATTGTATTCCCTGGTTTTGTGTTTGAAAGTAAGATGATATTGCCTTCAAACGTCTTCTTCTACAGTCTGCTAGTAACCCAATGTTAGTACCAGACCTCTGCTTTTCTCTTATATAAGTCTTCCACCTTCTTCACCATATACTACAACTCACTGTCTGAAGTTTATATAAGACCTGACTCACTCATGTATGCCTAGCCTAGTTTCGGAGTTGGAATGATATTGTTTTGAGTTGTCTTCCATTCGGTCACCCCATATATAAACCATGGTGACATAAAATTGATGGGTGTCGGGCTCTACTCCTGCAAGCAATCCAGGAGTGACTTCTGTCGCCAACAGACCCCATTCTTCCCTTGGAGAATGAAACCCAAGTGATCAATCTGATCTTGTCATTGGTAGATCCTACTCTCTCACTCAAGAGTAAACCCGATACTGCCCACATTTTTCTCGTTGATACAAACTCTACCGTATCGGTGGGTATTCCTCCTTATCCCATGGAACCCCCTCCAAGTAATGAGGCCATCCTTTTTAATTGGGGTGTGCTAACTGGACCTCATCTTCCCTATCACATTCCTTTCCAATTCTGGTGTGCTAATCGACTCATCTTCCCTATCACATTCCTTTCCATATTACAGTACAGGTTTGTGTTTGGGATGTTTCTTGGATGTTGATAGATGAAGGTGTGTCTGTTAGTATTTTGTCTTCTATTGCTTGGCAGGCTTTGGGTTGTCCTCAGATTGCACCGATTACACAGAATCTATTATCTTTTAACAGAAGAACCAGTCAACCTTTAGGGACCCTTCCTCAGTTTCCTTTCACTTTGGGAGGGAAAACTATCTTCATTAACGTCATGGTAGTCCAAGACCCCTTGGATTTCGTTTTACTCCTTGGGTGTGATTATGTCTATTCCATGAAAGCTATTGTGTCCACTCTTTTTCGTGTGATATCTTTCCCTCACAATGGAAGAATTGTGACTATTGATCAAATTTCATTCATTGGTACAGATTGGATTACCTCCCTTGGTGGTTCTTATATGCAGACAGTATCACCCTTTCCATAGGTAAATTATGTGGTGTTATCTCCGATTCCTTCCACTACCGACGACAATTACTTGGATCCGGTAGTTGATATGGTGACCTCTTTGACAGGGATATTGGAGCTTGACCTCCTTACCCCTCTCGCGACCCTCAAAATATGTTCCTTCCAGAGTGTGTTTCTTCCATCAAATGAAGATATCTTGGAAGACATGACCGAGTTTTGTCCCCTGACATGGTGTCCTTCCAGAGCATTGTCCTCTTGGAATACATGATCATGCAGAGACTCGAGCATGTTTTCTTCTTTCAATCTCATTAAAAAATGAAACCAACTTTGAGCATGGTTTTTTGCTTTCAATCTCATTAAAAAATGAAACCATTTGTGAAGATAGTTCTTGTGTCTCTGTGGAAACCTCGTTAAAAAATGAAACAGAGGTTATGAGTATAGTTCATGTTTCTGTGTCAAGCTCGTTAAAAAATGAAACATAGGTCTAGAGATTGAACCCAAATTCTCAAGCATAGTAATTCTTCTCTGTGTAAATCTCATTAAAAAATGAAATGGATTTGTTCCCCCTCTCTATTTGAGTCAAGTCCTTCGTCTAGTATTTGAAGCTTCATTTCATTCTCCTTTGCAGTTGAATGAAACAAAGCTTGGGGGGCAATGCTTCCAGCCTCTGGACTTCATGCTAAAAATGATCTACTAGCTTCTTAAGCTAGGGGCTAAGTACCAACCATGCGAATCTGTGAACCATGTGTTGGGAAATCATAAGCATATTTTTCTCTGGTTCAAGATTGTGTAAAAATGAAACCACCTTACCTCAAGCATAGTTTCCTCTGGTTAGAGCTTGTGTAAAACTGAAACCAAGTCCAAGCATATTTTTGTTTATTTTTTAAGCTTGTGAAAAAAATAAAATCTATCCTCAAGCATAGTTTTGTTTTGTTTTAAAGATTGCGTAAAAATGAAAACATTCTCGAGCTTAGTATTTGTTCTTTCTCATGCTCATAAATACATGATAATAAGTTACCAAGCTTAGTCTTTGTTCTTTCTTGTGATCGTAAATCAATGAGAATGTAACTGAGTATACTTTTATCACTTTTTTCAGACTCGTAAAGGTTATACGAAAAATGATCCCACTGGAGTTCCCTTTAAGCTCTTTTAAGACTCTCTAAACATGAAAAGATTGTCGAGCGACCTTGTTTTGTTCATGCTCGTAAAAGTATTTGAATAAAATGTTCGATGGGTGATAGTTTATCACTTTTTCGATCATGTCAAACTATTTTACGAAAAAGGAACAGAGAGAGTTCTCTTTAACTATTTTTCAAACTCTCTAAACATGAAAAACCCCTGAGTTTTCTTTCTTTGGACTCATAAAAAAAACATCGAAAGGCCCATATGGGATTGAACCATTCCTTCCTAGGCTTCTCTAAAAATACTCTGAAGGACTTATTCAAAGGATGAGATTACATCAAAAATCATATGTTATCCTCCTCAAGCTTGCGTAAAAATAAAGAGGTACTCGCCAGAAATGGTGGAGGAAAAATTGGGAAAGAAATGTTTCTAGACCTGTATTCCATGGAAGAGTCACTTTTGAACATGACATCCTTTCACTCGTTTTGTGTCTAGAATGGAAAATATGCCTGTCTCTTGATCATACTCCTTTATAATATTACAAATTGGTCTGTGATCTCTATTGTTGAGTCAGTGTTTCCAAGATAGTTGTCGTGTCGTCAATATGTTCAAAGAGATATTCAACCTAGAAAGCATTTTATTGCGTTAGCCACTTCTGCAATCCTTAAGACTTCTATTGCATCATTCATCCCTGAGTCAGTTCTGAATCACTTGTTACTCTGATCTACATCAAATCTTGTTACCTATATCATGTCATTGATGGGGGATACAATAAGGCCCTCCTGTGACGAGTCTTTTCCTATCGAATTCAACTAATTATCTAGGAATTAGACTTAGAAGCTAATTGGTACCTTGTAAATTTCATGCCTCAATGGAAGGTTTCCTCACTTTCGACAATGGGTTTTCATTATCGACCCTAGATCGGGAGATTCCATCGAGTGTTCGACTTCAACTCATTGATTCACACCCGTTGGATTGCACTAGTGTACCTTGGGAGTCATTGACATTAATAGTGATTTTCCCTTGCACTTGTTAATGGTATACACTAATTACCAGTAATCAAGTGGTTTCTACCATGTTCGACTTCATCACATGTATTCACATGGTTAGATTCGTACTATAGAGTGGTGGAGATGAAGACCCTGAATCTTTTCTAACAGATTCTGGTTGTGTTGGATTATATTCAGTTCGTAGTGTTGCATAGATCCACATTGTATGTCTCGTGTCTATGTTCAAATTTGAATCTTTCACACATAGATCCATAGTGTATTTTTGGTGGCTATGTTCAGATTTGAGTCATAATGGCATGGATCCACAATGTATGTTTGGTGGCCATGACCTGTCTTACTTGACATGGATCTTCACATGTTGGCATTTACACTTTGAGTCATTTGTATTATGATTATGGGAATTCCTACCTCAATGATGATATATTATTGTATTGTATTTCCTTTTTTGTTGGCAGGTTTCCGACCGACGTGTTCCTTGTTCCCTACACACACTCGAAAAAGTATTTCAGATATCACTCTATTCTAACTTCATACTTTTGGGGGCTCTCTGTTACACAATATTTTTGTCACCCTCATGATCGTTAATGATGTAAGCCTATCTATTGCCTCCAGAAGGGTCAGTGGCCTGAATTCCTAAAGAAGAAGGGAGAAGAACTTTTCCTAAGAGATGAAGTTGTGTTTTCCTCTGTAAAAACCCTATTTTGGAGGATTTCCATGGGCTGCACCATAGCTAGGGTGCGGAAATGCCTAATTTCTGCAAGGTACACTATAGCTAGGGCATAGAGTTTCCATAGGCTGCACTATAGCTAGGTCGCGACGAATTTCGTACGTGGGAAAAATGATCATTTTCTCGATGCTTCTAGAAGGCGAAGCTTCTATGGTGAGGTGGCCTCCGAATGGTTTGGATCTTACTCGCTTTCATGATTTAGTGGGATCATCCTAACCTCCTCACCTTATCCTCTTCATCTTATAAAAGGAGAGGAGCTCTCATGGGGAAAGTTAGTTGGATTTGGCTTGGAATTATTAGCTTGGTTAGAGTGGCTTTGAGATTTTATTTTGTCAAGATAGATGTCAGATCTATAGTCTCAGAATTATTGGATCAAAAGTGTGTGGGAAGAAAGGAACTGTTGGAAGGAACCTTATGACATCAAGGCATCTGGCTGTAATGTCTCTTTCTATTATTAATATAATATAGTGGCATGTTTCTTTCCCATAGAATTATCTTTATTTTATTGCATAATTCCTTGATCAAATGCATAGTTTGTCATTGAATATACTCTCTCTTCTTTCACTTTGGTTGGTTTGTGTCTCACTACAGGATCAGTATCACAAGAGCACTAGAGTCAAACAGGAACAACAAAGACATAAGGAAGCAACATTTAAAGGTATGTCTATCATCTTTTGTTCAATAGTAAATTTGATGATTAGAGCCTAGGGAAAGCACCATGTCCTATCGTGTTTTTTTCTATATCTAGGTGGATCTAGGGGGATTAGTCTATGTTCGCATTCACTGATTTACCCGATAACAATAGTAGGTGCAGTGCCTGAAGTTTCTGGTTCTCCTCAGCAAGGTTTTTTGGTCTGTACTTCCTCTATTCTTACGGACTCTGAGTACTCTTCGTCTGTTAAATCTGTTTCTTCTCCACTGTAGAATCCCTTGTCTCTATAGTTTTTCTTAAATAGGTTTGCAAGAGGAACCTCTCTGAACGGTCTCCCATTGTGCATGTGTCCAGCCTCTGTGTCAGTGTCACTTTATGAATCCTTGAACATTAGCTTCACTGTATCTTTAGGATATTCTTCTCATACAATAACATCTTACTCCTCAACTTTAAAAAGTGTAGGAACCTTCCTCTAGGTTCCTTAAAGAAATACCTCTCCGCTTGACTATACGATTCAACTCTGTCGATGGAAAAATCAATAATGTACCCTCCAATAGTGATATCAAACCAAAGATCCACCACTCTGGATGTAGCATTATCAACTCTCTTTACCTTCTTGATAAAGGTCATTTTCCAAACCACACGTGGTCTAGATCTGATCTCAAACTAGGTATCTGCCAATATGGCTAACCACTCGTATAGATCTTTATGAATTCCTCCAAAGAAAATCTCATGTATGTCGGTGAAGATGTACCTTACCAACTAGTCTTCTATACTAATTCAAGGATTATAGTTCTGGGATTCAACAAAGTCCTTCTCTTGTTATTCTATCCACTTTTGAATTTTTGTCTTCGATGGAAACCACCTTGACATTCCCTCAAAAATATCTCGGTCCTGGAAACATAACCATTTGTTGGCATAGGGGAAGACCTAGGTTTCAACTCTTATAGTGTACCAACAAAAAATAACTACTAGCCCTTTCAGAAACACCTGCGAAGCAGATGCAGTCTCACCCGATGTAGCAATAAGGTGTTTTAGGACACAGGTGTCGACAACCAGAGGAAATGCAAAGTGAATCCAGGGAAAAAGACACAACAATATAGATATTATTTACCCTTCCTAAGATTACTTCACAAGTTATATCTATTATCTAACACAATAATTCAATAACAATATATCATATGGAAAATAACACAACATCAATCACAAGAAACGACAAGATATATGTGCTTTACCCTCTCCTAGGGCTACGTCCACAGAACTGTGTTTCTTGATATATTATATGAAAACATATAGGTTCTATATGTGCACTTAGCTTGCATATATCTCTCTCTTTCTCTCGTTCTCCGCCCTCCCTGCACACCCAGCTATAGGGCTGATCTTCACACCCAGCTAAAGATCTTACAATACAGAATCGATACTTCTCTGAACAACAATAATCATCAATGCACAACAATAATCATAGTATCATTGAACCAACATAGCATGAAACCTCCCAGCTCTTCTAGACCTTTATTTATACATTACATAGAAAAATTCTAGGTGTTAAAACCCTAGATCTAAAACCCTAGGTGCCTAAACCCTAGGTCAACTGGACCTGTTCTTTAAGGGCTTCGACAGACTGTCTTTCCTTCTTTTCCACGAGGTTCTCCAAATCACTTGTTGATGTATTTTCCTGCTTGCTGAGTTTTCCACGATCCCTCTTCTTTGTTGCTTTGTCTTCCTCGATCTTCTCTTCCAACAGATAGCTTTTCCTTTACTTCACTCCTTATTTTCTGCTTCTTTAACCACTTCAACCCCTCCTTGGTTTATTTTCCTTCCGCATAGTTCATAGTTCATACTTCATTTTTCTTCCTTAATATTCACTTCCTTCCATAACCAAGGGACAACAAGCACATGGACTAGGATTGCATCTAGATTCGCTCTCCCTCCGACCACAAAGGGGTGCCCATCATATAAAATGATTGTCAGTAATAGATTCGTGGTTCTTCTAATCCTACGCTGCTGAGTAAGCAGTTCTGCATCAAATAACACTTAGACAAGAAAACAAATGAACTACATGTCACGTCACAACAATGCACTCTTTGACTTTATTGACTGAATTCATAGAAATTGCAAAACAAAACTCAAATACAACTACTATACATGCTCCTTTGGAATGGAGAAAGAGTCCTTCAGCTCAATTTTGAGACATATAGGGTTTCTGGCGAGTGCCATTCACCAATCTTGGCCGCAACATACCATATATTTGCACAAGTTTGACTGCTGTAGAAGTTCGGATCTCTGCAACTATAAATGGTCCCAACAAATGCATGTGAAACTTGCCTAGATTTTTTGGTATCGACTATCATAAAGTAGGACCTTGTCTCCTTGCACAAATACTTTGGTATTAATGTGTCTGTCATGCCAAGATTTCTTCCTTGATTTCTAATCTGATTGATGGAAGTTTGCTAAAAACCTTGTCTCTTCAAGTTCTTGCAATTCCATGAGCCTCTACGCAACTGATTCATCCTCCGACATGTGTGTAATCTGTGCAATATATAAACTCAAAGTAATGAATTGTGCAAGTACCACAACCTCTTTCCCATAGACTAGCTAAGATGGGATATACTTGTGGAGTTTCTTTGTGGTTGTCCTATAATACCATAAAATTGTTGGGACTTTGTCATCCCAATCCTCCCTTCTTGTGCAACAAACCTTCATGAATCCTCTCTCAAAAATCTTGTTAAACACCTCTACTGTTCCATTGGCTTGCGGATGATAGGGACTACTTTTATGATGTTGGATCAAGAACTTTGTTGTAATATTTGCTATTGCACTACTAATAAAATGACCTCCCTGATCATTGGTTAGACTCCTAGGACATCCAAACTGAGTGATAATATTTTCAAAAATGAACCTAGCAGTAGTATCGGTCGAACAATCTAGGACAATTGTTGCCTCAACCCAATGTGTAAGGTAATCAGTAGTGGTAATGATATGCATAGACTTTGAATGCTTAGCTATGGGGTTGATTGGCCCAATGAAGTCAATCACCCATTTCTCAAATTCTTTTAGAGATCGAACTGGATGAATAGGTAATTCATCTTGTCATGATGGCTTACCCACCCTTTGAAAAACGTCGCAAGATCTAGCATATTCCTTGGCATATTTGAAGAGAATGGCCCACTGTTGGTTTTGGCCTACTGAACAATTCTACACTATTGACCCGGGGTTCATATCTTTCAAGGTATCAACAAAGCCTCAAACTATCGGCCCTTCTGGTGAACCAGAAGGAAACACAACACACAGAATGTATTGTGCAGTCTCACCAGAGATAGCTTTTATGGGTGGCTGTAAGACTCAGGTGTTTACAACCTAGGATTGAGTAGGAGATAGAGGGTCTGTGTTCTGAGGCATTACTTATGATTTGTATTACAAATTACTATTATCTTACCTTCAGGATTTAATAGTGCAACAACAATGAACTAAATATATAATAACTCATTCATTCATCGCATTCATCATTTAACTAACAAAAGTAAACAGAGATATGCATGCATTCATCACGTTACATAGGTATTATCATGGTTCACCCCATCCTGGGGCTATGCCCACAACAATTTGGCTCTTGGCTCTCTTATTATGGTAGTTCTGCAGTTCTTGCACCTCATGCTTACAATTCTCCTTAGATCGGTAAGATCTCTGTGAGGTGAACTAGATCACACCAGGCTCCTCAACCTGTGATATGATCCTCGAGGTCTACCTCTCACTTAGCTCACTCATTACAAGTAGTTCTCTTATCAAAACATTACATAAAACAAGCTCAACTCTACAACAGTAGTAAATCTCAACCTTCGCAAAATCTCCGAACCTCTTTTTGATACCTACTTGCCTATATTTATATCTATCGGGCTCTTCATCCATTTACAAAAAAAATCTTACCCAAAACCCTAACTCTATTGTCATTAGGTCTTCTTTCTCTGCATGTGTTCACTGCTTCCTTCCAGTTATTGCCTCTTTCTTGTATGCACGCGTGTTGTGCTTCTTGCCAGTTGTCTCTTTCCTCCTACACACTTTCTTTCCCACGATTTCTCTTCCAGCTGTCACTCTTATTCGTGAACACTTTCTTTCCCATTTTGACCTACTTCCAATAGGCCCCCAACACTGACATGTGACTCATCTTGAGTCACCTAATATTTCTGAGCTGCCTCGATCTCTTCAGTTCTCATCTGGAACTTTTACCTTAGCTCTTCTACTGTTGTCAGTGCCTACGTGGTCTTCTCCTTAATGGTTCCTACTACCTGAATGACCACTTCATTTTTCAGTAGTACTGTGCATTCTACCTAGGTCTGCACCATCTATGCTTTATCCTCTTTTTCCTGTGTGAGTACTTATGCTACCCATTTCTGTAATGGTTCTATTTGAGCTTGCCGCTTCTATTTCTGTGTCTACGCAGTGATGAGTTTTGTGTGCATCTTCTTCAACTCTTGCATCCCCTTTACATGTTCTGGGATTGGTATGGTCTTTTTATTCTTCTTGAGTTCTTGGATCACTACATTTATCCTTTCCTCTTCCTTGTCCCAACGTTGAACTTGTGGATCCTCCTCCAGTCTTGTCCAAAGTTGTGTTGCTTTGTCGAGGAAGTCAGCTGTTGTGATAACATGTTTCTCCATATCCTATATTTGTGTTGCTGTTGCCTAACTCCTTTTCTCCTTTACTGTTGGTGGAGTTGTTGGTGTTATATGTTCTCGAAGATCCCCGATATCATTCTAGTATTGCACAATTGACTGCATAATATGGTCGATCTTTTCTGTGGCTGGGAGTTCGTTTCCCTCTGCGGTGTTTGGAAGTTTCCAAAACATTTATCCCACTCTACATTCCAATTCACTCTTGTGTTCCATCTCCTTTTGAGTTTTGGATTTAGCCTGATCGTACTCTTTTTCCAGTGCTTCCCATTGCTTTGTTACTTTCTGTAGCTCGACTAAGTTCTTATGTGCCTGAGACTACATCTCGTGGTCGATGCTAACCTGTAATTTGTGTAGTTCCCTTGATGGAATTCATGTCAAGACCAATTGAATGTGGTCCAAATCCTTCAGTGGTGGCTGTCCCACTATTTCATCCATTCATAGCATGCTCGGTTTTATGTGGACCATTTCATTTGCATGTGGAATTGGGAGAGTTGGGTCTCATTCTTCGATAGCCACTCTTTCATTGGTTTTTGTTGTTGAATGCTCTATGCCTCTGCTTCTACTCTCTCTCTGCAAGATACCAGATATATAAAATATGCAGAACAGAAATAAAATGCTAGAAATGGAAGAATAACAGTAAAATATCCAGCGTAATCTTCACAATACACAGAAATGATATACGAAATAGCAATAGAAAAGCACTTTGATTCAGAAATCAATGTTCACAGGCCTCTTCGAGGGGGCAACCTCCAGTCGAGCAGCGCTCTGTTACAATAATCTCCAAGCTAGGGTTT
>SNQJ01S0019192.1:2512-15973 GCA_010110895.2 Picea sitchensis | reverse complement strand
ATTGACCTTTATTACATCCGAATACATTGATCTACCTATCTGCGGGTTAGGACCTTAACACTCTCTAGGCTTCTATGAGTGTCTTGAGGAGCTATCTTATTTCTTCCAGCTCTTTCTATAGATTATCCCTGTGATGTGCTACATGGTCGAAGTCTTCTGCTAGACAATCCTAGACCATTATGGCTACATTTCTCCATTGTCCTCCATGATCATCAGTTCTGGTGACGCTCGTTGTTCCTTTGATTTCTTGTGCACATCTGTGGCCTGTTCAACCGGTCTATTATTTCCCCTGGGCTCCTATGTGATGGGGTTTGGGGTGGTCTCCTGTGTTCCCTTGGCTTGTTTTGATTGTTCGTTGGTCTCTTTCTTCCCCTTCTAGGTTCCTATCTTCTTCGACCCTTTTCTTGATGGAGTTGGTTTGTTTTGGCCCGTCCTTGGTTTCTTGGGCACTAATTTTTGAGGAGTCTGTGTTTCCGCCTACATTGCCTCTCCTTCTACGGGTCCCTTTGGTACTTCCTGGGGAATGGATGTGATCTTCCATTCAGCAGGACATTTGTTGATGAACATGTATATATCACCTTTTTTGATGCAATAGTGCATCAATAGCCACTATTTATTGAGATCCTGCCTTGGTTGTATCCACATGGCTTGTTCTGTTTCCCAGAAGTTAGCGATGTTCCCATATCGCACGACAACTTCTGGTGTTATTCTTCATGGCTGGTCAATAGCTTCCTGTATATCCAATAGGTATTCTTCAAAGATGATTCCATTGTCCCTCTTCTATCTGGTCTGTGGCCTCGACCTCAATACTCGATATCTCACTCCCTCGGGCTATGGACTCATAGAAAAAACTACATATTATGGTTCCTGCCATCCCATGAAGGCTATAAGGGTTATCAGCCATGAGTAATGAAATTTTGTGCCAAGTTCTTGCGCATCCTTGCAATCCACCTGGAATAAGTTTAAAAGATAAGGCTCCCATCTCACGAAGGTGCCTTCTGCACACTGAGCTACAACTGCGATGAAACCTGCTAGTAATTCATCTTTGCGACATTTTCTTAGCAACTTATAGGCGAAGATATTTATGCTCAATTGGGTTGCTAGGTTGTTTATCCGTTTGATTATAATACCTCTTTTCCCCCTCACTATGCCATATTTCTTCTTCATTTCCTCTGCTAATGCTTTTTCCTTGGATTTATCATCCAGAATCATTGTGGGATCCATACCTCGGCTAGGTAGTCCTATTATCTACGCGATAAGGTCCACTATTATGGGGACAGGTCTGTCTAGCCATATATCCCCTCCATGCGTAACTGCTAACAGTTGCTTGATGCATGCTATCGCGTACTGGCCTCTGCCAAAGTGTGGGAGTTGTAGCAATCCTAAAATGTCAGGTTGGTCCAGTCCAACTGCCCACTGATGTAGCTGGTTGATTGTTTCTCCAAGTTGGTTGACCACTATGTTCTACATAAACACTTTGGGTGCAAGTTCTGGGTACTTAGTGTCATTTGAGACATCATGGTCAGAATACTTGAGCTTCCCAATGTGACCTAGTAGCTATGGCTCTACCTGTACTCCCTCTGGTATGCGTGGTAGCACAATTTATACTGTTGGTTTCTTACGAGGTGAGCTCAGTATCATAATTTTGTCTTCCTACTGTGGTGGTTGGTAGGAAGTTCCAACAATTCCCGTTTACTACTCTGTAAGGCATTCTGGCCAAGCTGAGGTAGTTCCCATGGTCTCTTTTGTCTGTTGACCAAGGCTGGGTACCTGTGACTCATAGGATTTCCCTTCTAATCCTTGATTCTGTGTCATGTCGTTACCTTCCGTGGCTGGTTTGGTGCTTTCTGGTTGCACTTCCTATTGAGGTTTCACTTATTCATTCAGAGGTTCTTATGGTTCTTCTTATGTATCCTCTTTCAGTTCCTTTGGTTATGGCTACTGAATCTCTTCCAGTATCGGTGTAGGGCTCACCAGTGGTATCTCTAGGGATGGGATCTCATTAATATCGACGATCTCTGGTCGTTGTTACTCGTTTTCTTCTAGTGGTCCTCATGACCTAGTTTTAACTCTGGTCAGCCTGGAAATCGAGCCTAGTTCAACGGACTTCGGTGGTGCCATAGTGGTGATGGTTGATCATTTGTTGTCTGTAGAGGACTACGATTTTTCTCTGTTCGTTCAAGCTACTGTTTCTTTCTTTGTGTTCTTCTTTCGTGAATAGACAAGTTTCTTCCATGCTCGTATGATGTATGGGCTTGTCCTGAAGCTTATCAAAGATGCTTCCTCCATGATGTGATTGATGCACCATAACTATGGATTCAATGCATGTGAGATAGTTTCATACTTTCCGTTACGCTTCTCTGGCTATTTCCAGTTGGAGTGTTTAATGTGACATTCCATCAGTCCTTGTCGTGCCTTAATTTCACTTTGTGTTGTCCTATCGTCTTGCTTTTACCAACTTTTTGTTTCCTGCTTGTTTGTCTTAGGTGTGTGACCATTACTCTTGCCTTTATTTCATTCGTGTTTCGAGCATCCTGTGGATTTTTCATGGCTTTTCATTTTTTTTTATTTTTTTACTGCGGGGTGGGTGGTTGATTGTTCTTGTAGAGATTTAGTTGGCTCTCGTTGATCATTCCTCGGAGGTATGCACCTGCTAGATATCCTAAATTTATAGATCCACTATATTTTATAGATTTTACCTCGTATGGTCCTAACCAATGCATTCTCATACTTCCTGGGGATGAAATGATTTGTTGTCGTAGAGCAATACTAGATCTCCTTCTGTGAAAGTATTCTTCTTAATGTGTCAATCATGCCATGCTTTGTCTCTGGTCTTTTGAATTTGTTGATGGAATCCTGCCAGGTTTTTGTCTTCCTCCATTGCTAAAAGTGGATTCAACCTTTCTTGCATCGCACCGCGTTCTATCATTTGTGTGATAACGGCTATGTGTAAGCTAGGTATTAAAAATTCCAATGGTACTATGGCTTCTTAAATGTAGACGAGTTTGGATGGTGTGTGCCCTGTCAACTTCTTACATGTATTCCTATACACCCATAATATTGTTGGTACTTTGAGGTCCTAGTCGTCTCTGTTGACATTACAGATCTTTGTCAATGCATTCTCTATAATTTTGGTGAAGGTTTCTACTGTGCCATTTTCCTGTGGGTGATACGGTGTGATTTTCTGGTGGTGAACTTCAAATTCTTCGAGCATCGCGTGGATGGTTCTATTTATGAAATGCATTCCTTGATCGCTCATCAAAACTCTTGGGCACCCAAAACTATTAATTACTTGTTCGAATAAAAAGTGTGCAGCGGTCTTTGCACTACAGTCCTTTACTAGTGTGGCTTCTACCCATCTTGTTAGGTATTCCATTGTGGTGACGATGTATCTTCCTCCTGTTATTTTGGCTCTTGGGTTTATAGGTCCCACAAAGTCTATTTCGGATTTATCAAATTCCTGTAGAGTCACCTGCGATCGTAATGACATCTCATCCCTTCTGTTGGGTTTTCCTACCCTTTGACAGACATTGCATCCCTAATAGTATTCTTTCAAGTCCCTATGGATCATTGGCCATCATAGTCCTGCACGGAGTACCTTATGCACAATATATTTTCCTGCATAATGTCCTCCTACCAATCCCTCATGGGCTTATGATAAAATCCTTGGTTGTTCATGCTCAAGCACGTACCTTCATAAAATGATATCTATGCCCATTTTATATAGTTGTCATGCGATCAGTTGATAGTCAGTTGTGTGAACTACCAGGTTCTTCTTCTGAGAGATGGTATACTCTTGCAGTGTGGTACCTATGCTCAAGTAGTGGATGATCTTTGCGAAGTAGTCATCAGTAATTTGTATCGAGAATATATGTACGTCCAGAAAGTTTCCTTCTAAGCTTGTGGGTTCTTCTCCATTTGTGACCCATGATAGGTGGTCAGGGACTGCATTTAATTTTTCTAGTTTGACGATTACTTCGAAGTCAAATTCCTAAAATAATAGTAACCATCAGCAGATTCTCCCCCCCAACACTGTCTTGTTGACTAGGTACTTTAGCGCTGAGTGATCTGTAAACATCTTAAAATGTTTTCGCAATACGCAGTGTCCGAAATTATGAAGTGTGTAAACCATAGCTAGGCCTTTTCTTTCCATTGTGTTATAGTTTTGTTTTGATTCGGATAGTTTTCTACTTACAAATTCTATCGGGTGATCCAAGTGTCCTACTCCTGGCTACACTAAGATATCTCCCAATGCTATCGTTGATGCATCTACGTGCACATGGAATGCCTTTCCACAGTTTTGAAATACTAATATCGATGCAGTGACCATCTTTTCCTTCAGGGTATCCAGACCGTGTTGACACTCATCATTCAATTGGTACTTTGTATCCTTCCTTAGCAGTTTTTCCATTGGTGTTGTGATCTACACATATCCTTTGATAAATTTCTGATATTATCATGTGTGTCCTAATGTCGCTCATAGCTGATGGATTATTTTTGGCACTAGTAAATTAATGATGATGACGATCTTTGCTGGATCGACCAATAGCCCTTGTTTACATACTATATGGCCCAATAGTATCCCAAATAGTGTTCCAAATATGCATTTCTTTATGTTCAGTGATATCTGACAATGTCTGCATCGCTCTAGGATCAAGCATAAGACTTCTATGTGGTTTTTCAATAGACTATAGACTATCCAGTCGTCCAGATATGCTTCAAGAAACTAGTGGATGAATTCTTTACATGCTGCCATAACCACTCCGGAGAAGATTGTTGGTGCATTCTTCATTCCAAAAGGCATGACTATATATTTGTAAGATCCCCATTCCGTCGCAAATGTGGTCTTGTATCTATCCTCCCATGCTATCTTAATATGATGGTAACCTAAGAATCCATCAGTGAATGAGTATGCTTCGTGTCCCCCCACATTCTCTAGCACTTTATCCATGAACGGTGTAGGGAATGGGTCGTGTAGGCATGCATCGTTCAAATTCCTCAAGTCGACGCATATATTGATCCCTCTTCCTTGTTTCTTGTCCTATACGACCATCAGGATTATCCATTTTGATTCCTTGACTGGTTCAATTTTTCCAGCTTCGAGCATTTAGTCAATATCCTCTTTAACTTTCAATTTATATATAGGGTTCAGTCTATATGGCCGTTGTCTGATCGGTCTCACTTCAGGTCTGAGAGGTATTTTCATTTCTCCCAATTCACCTGCTATACTTTTCATCTCTATAAATGTTGTAGAAAATAAGTCGTTGTATTTGCACAACAGTTCTGTAATTCTTTCTACTATTGGGTCATCCCAGTAGTCTCCAATGCTGGCCATTTTGGGATGTTCCACTATACCGATATTAACTTTATTTACCTTGATCGGTGAAAAAATAACTTCAGATTCTATTTGTGGTCCTTTCACATCTCTGTCGCCTTATACTTCTGCAATCTAAATGTCATGTGGGTTCTCTTCGTCTGGTATGTCCTCCTATACCTGGTAACATGACAACAGTTCCTTGACTATCTATTTATTTCACTGATTCTCTTTGGTAATAAGTTCTACTTCTGGATCCTCAATGAATATGACTCCTCTGATTCATTTCATAGTTATGTCTATGTTGGGGTTCTCATGCTCGAATGAGAAAGTGGTGGTAAAGTTTTGCTACAATGTCACCCATGTTGTAGTTCCTTTGTCCAGTTCCTGATCTGTATACGAGTTTGCTGGTATGCCTTCTAATGTATGAATAAAGTGGTGAGGCCATTCCTCTGGTGGTGTCAATTTCAACAACGTTTCGCACTCCATCAAGTGTTTCGTTGGTGTCTCTAATCCTTCATATTTCTATTGTTTGTTTTTCTGTGCTGCGCCGAACCTTATGCACAGTAGCCTCTTACATTGGTACCATTTTGTGATGGTCTCCTTTTATGCGACCCACCATATGGTGGGTGTGGCATTGAGTTCTAAGTCCAATGCTAGTAGCCTCTGGTTCTCTAATACTACATCTTCATATTGTATCAAGAATGTTTCCAAATCATTAAGTCCATGGAAACTGGATGGTTCTCCGATTTCTATGCCTATCCATCGTACTGCATGGTCTATTCTTGCACATCTTCTCATGGATACTTCATGTAGTATTTGCTGCCAGTTTTATAACTTGGTGTATGAATCCATAGCGCATGAAGTAATATTGAACCAACTGATTACTCTGTATGCAATTGGGTTTACATAATCCTCCTTGTGCATAGTTGTTTTGTATAACTGGTTGATTTCCTCTAAGTCTAGGCAAGTGGGTTCTACTAACCTTTCCCCTTCTGATGGATCTAGTGGTGCTATAAACCTGTAATCTATGGATTGAAATGTCATTTTTCTTGTCTTCAAATTAGTTATGGTATGGTTGTCAAATGACCAGTCCAAACCGAGTAGTTCTAGGTATGGTGTTTTTCCATCTACTATTTCGATGACTTCAAAATCTTCTTTGGTGTGCACAGCATCAAGATCTACCATTATGCCCTTCAACCTCCCGATTGGTAGGACTCTATGATGGTTTGCTAGTTTTAATTGGACATTCGAATATCCCAAGGTTGGTTCTCCCATGCATCGCCAGGTTTTCTTGGGTAGTACATTTACTTCGGATCCTAGGTCCAGTATGATATCTCCCATATTGAAATCCCCAATGTTGTCATTCAATCTGAATTCCCTACTTGTTCTTCTCCTTGTGTATAGGTGATTGACAATCTTTGGTTCTAGATTTTGTTCTGTCTCGTTGCTACATTTCTCTAAGATGTTTTGCAATATTTTCACAGATGAAAGATCACTTAATATTTTGATGCATGACTACAAAAAGTCTTTTATAGTACTTACTTGTCCCTTGAGTGACATTCCTTTGGTATGATCCAATGATGGTGGCATTTCGTATTCTGGGGCTTCGTGGGATGGTTGCGTAGTGGAAGTCGATGTTGTGTCCTTCTTCTAGAATTCCTGTCTGGCTTCCTTAAAAGTCTCATTTTCTTTGGGTGCATGGAACTGCTTCCTTGGTTCGGTGTTCTTCCCTACCCACTAGTTCTGTGCAGGTTCTTGTTGGGCTGTGTTGTTTCCTATCTTCATTCCTCCATGGGTGACTATGTTTATATTTCATCCATCCTCCCTTGCTTCGGCTGAAATCCATTGAACATTTTGGTTGTTCTATTTCCTATTTTCCTGAATCTTTACTAATAGTGTCAAGAATTCCTTTGTCTCCTTATCTGATGCATGACCGTACATATAAGTTGTTGGCGACAGTGGGAATTCCCTTGCATAATGTCCCAGTTGCTAACAATTGCGACATGTGACTGGTCCTCTACCACATCCAAAGCCTCCTTTGGCTCCTCCTCCTCCTCGATAGACTACTCTGTCCCCTCTCGACACGTTATATGGTGATTCCTGGTTGTACTGCACAGTATTATACGGGGGTTGCATCGAGTTGTACTGGGGCATCCGATGTTCTCTCCCGCATCAGCTCCATAGTTCTACAATCTTTGTCGTCGTGGCCTACAGACTTACAAAAAGTGCAATAAGAATTCTTAGGAACTGTCTAGTACTTCTACATCATCGTGCAGTGATAAGGGTCGTGACCCAGTTTCTTGCATATTTCACACCATAATCCTCCCTGTGGGAGTGGGTTTGGCATGCCTATTTCCATATATTGCACGAATGTTGGACATTCATTCTTGTGGTGTCCTTCTGTCCTGCATGTGGTGCACCAAAAAAATTATCACTTGTCCTTGTTCTTGTTATGATTCAACTGAAATGTGAGGCTCTTCAAATCCTCCTTCAATTTTTCAATAGCTGGGTCTATCTGCTAGTACTGGTTCTCTTCCAACTACAAGGCTTCCTGTAGAACCTCGGCCCGCGTCTGAAACTTTTGTTGTCGTAAGGGGTAATTTAGGTGTGGGATTAGTGAGTTGAAAAAAAAAATTCAGTGCTACATCTTGGTCATAAGGTATTTTAACTTTCCCTTCAATCGCTTAAATCTTTGTTCAATCTCCCATATAGACTCTCCTAGTTTCTATCTTATCTTGATCATTTCATTCATGTACTGGTCCTCTGAGCTCGGCTTCTGGAACTCATTAATTATTAGTTTCTTGATGTCTTCTAGTTTCCTCATCATCACAAGAGCATTGTTTGTGTCTAAAATCATGTACCAGTCTAGTGTGCGGTCTCTTAGTGTGGTCTCTAGCTGCGCAAGTTTGGTATCTTCATCTGCGATTTGTTTTGCCTCCCATATATTTTCACAAGTGAACACATGCTTCTCCTTGGAAATCTGGTAATATAATCATGGGGTCATGTCCTACCATTCTAAATACTGAATTTCTACCTCCACTACGCGGTGTAGATACTTGACTAGTACTGCCTGAATTGCCTCCAGTTGTTTCTCCTGTGGTAGATGTGCTTCTCTCTATCAGACTTCCTCTGAACTTTGGTTGTCTAAATGATGATGTTCTCTTTGGTGTATTAGTCACACATGGGTTTATGGGTTCCACACTGACATTAATATGGAAAGGATGGCTATCTTCTCCTCCTATTCTTAGGCCTCTTATTTTCCTCTCATAGGTTGTGCGCAGGATTTCCTCAATATGCTCCACATCCTGAAGATCCTCTACCTCTTCTTCACCAATTTCCAAGCCCTCCCTCATGGCTATGTCTATTTTCTTGGTATTCACCTTATATTGGTAGGGTACTCCGCTACGTGTCATTTCAGGTGACACCAATATCCACTTAAGTTGGTCATCATCCATCAATATCGGGTCTAATAATTCCTCCTCCTTCTTTCCTTTATCCTCTCCTTCGTCCATTTATCCTTCCCTCTGTCAGTTCTTCCCCCCTTCCCCCATGCACGTAGGGAAGTTTAGATGTCTTCTTCCATTGCCATTACACCTTTTTTGTATAGAAGTATTTTAATCAAAGTATACAGTGATCGAATGTACCTTCCACGAGGTCCACATAGAAATTTCTGCTCTGCCACACTATATGACTTCGATGCGTCAACTTCAAATTCTGTGATGAAGGCTGCCACAATAATATCAAGCCAAAATTTGATTGCATGGGTGAATTTTTTGTTCACCTGTTGTAATTGGTCAATCAATATTGGGGTCCAATCTAGCTGTCGGATCCGGTTCATTGAGTGGTTATATTTCAACCTTAGTATCCACTCCTGCAATAGGTGAGGAAAATCACAGAAAATGACTTCGTGTAAATCCGTAAACAGGTATTTATCTAGATATTTTCTAGGTGTCAGGCTAGGGTTTATATTATCTTTTAGGGAAAAATCTAGCTCTTTAGTTCCCAACCAGCCTTCGATTTCTTCTTTCGTGGGGTTCCACGGTCTCAACATTCCATTCTAGTGACTCAACGGTCTTCTAGTTCTACTCATTTTTTTCCACGTGTTCTATCCCATATACTCAATCCTTTATTGTTCCTCTTACAATGAAAATGAAACCATTTGTTGGTTTTAACCTACTGAACATCTCTATGCCACTGACCCAGGGTTCATATCTTTCAGGGTACCAACAAAGCCTAAAACTATCGGCCCTTCCGGTGAACTAGATGGCAACACAACACACATAATGCATTGTGCAGTCTCACCCGAGATAGATTTTATGGGTGGTCGTAAGACTTATGTGTTTACAGCCTAGGATTGAGTCGTAGATACAGGGTCTGCGTTCTGAGCCATTACTTATTATTTGTATTACAAATTACTGTTATCTGACCTTCAAAATTTAATAGCGCAACAACAATGAACTAAACAACATAATAACTCATTCATTCATTGCATTCAATATTTAAATAATAAAAGTAAACAAATATATGCATGCATTCATCGCGTTACATAGGTATTACCATGGTTCACCTCCTCCCGGGGCTATGTCCACAAAGATTTGTCTCTTGGCTCTCTTATTATGGTAGTTCTGCAGTTCTCATGCCTCGTGCTTACAATTCTCCTTAGATCGGTAAGATCTCTATGAGGCAAACTAGATAACAACAAGATCCTCAGCCTATGATCTGATCCTCGAGGTATACCTCCCACTTATCTCACTTGTTACAAGTAGTTCTCTTATCAAAACATTACATAAAACGAGCTCAACTCTACAACAATAGTAAAGCTCAACCTTCGAAAAATTTCCGAACTTCTTTTTGATACCTACTTGCCTATATTTATATCTATCGGGCTCTTCAGCCATTTACACAAAAAATCTTACCAAAAACCCTAACTCTACTGTCGTTGGGTCTTCCTTCTCTGCATGTGTTCGTTGCTTCCTTCTAGTTTTTGCCTCCTTCTTGCATGCATGCATGTTGTGCTTCTTGTCAGTTGTCACTTTCCTCCTGCATGATTTCTTTCCCACGATTGTTCTTCCAATTGTCATTCTTCTTCGTGCACGCTTTCTTTCCCATTTCATCCTGCTTCCAACACCCACCATAGTCCAACTTGTAGGAATTTCTGCATAGTGGCCTTTCCTCCAACATGACCTCTCACAACTACACTGTGGAATTCCCATAGTATGTCTTGTATTTCATGATCTAAGACACATATCCTGAGGATACTATCTAGTCCCAACTTATACAATTTCCCCACAATCAATTTATAGTCCACTGCTCTAACCACCATATGATGTTTATGAGTTGCAGAGTATGTTTTTGGGCAGGCCCCTGTACTTAAGAAGGCTGTTATGTCTTCCATATATTCTAGTATGGACTCAACTCAGAATAGGTCTTCATCTGGGAGCTGATCATCAACTTCTCCACCACTTTCTCCTGACTCTAATATAGACAAGTGATCAAGCCCTACGTTGCATATTATAGGCTTAATGATCGCTTCAAATGAAAATTCTTGAAAAGGCTTGTTAACTATATATTTTAACATAGAATGACTAGTAAAGAACTTAAAATGAGAGCCTAACAAATAATGTCTAAATTTCTACAGAGCGTAAATCATAGCTAAACCTTCCCTTTTTGTGGTTGTATAGTTGCGCTCATCTTGTGAAAACTTCCTGCTAGAAAAATAGATAGGATGGTCCATGTCTCCATCTCATGGTTGCACTAAGATGGCTCCTAAGGAAATACTTGATGCGTCTAATTGCACATGAAATTCATTTTCCTAGTTTGGAAATATCAGAATAGGTGTTGTGTTGAGCTTTTCCTTTAGGATATCGAACGCTTTATCACACTCTGGGGTCCAATAGAACACTTTGGATTTATTTAGTAGATTTTCCATAGTTGCACTCATGTTTGCATATCTTTTGATAAACCTGTGATAGTACCCTATGTGCCCCAGTGTGGAGCGCAACTTCTTAACACACGTAGGTGGTGGCATGTTCATAATAACTCCAACTTTGGTTGGGTCTACCAGTAATACTTCTCAGCATACTATGTGGCCTAAAAAATTTCCATGTGGCACACATGAGATATACTTTCTAAGGTTCAATGATATCTGGAATTATCTACATCTATCAAACATCAAACATAGTAGTGCTACATGTTCCTTGAGCAGACTGTATATTGTCCAATCATCAATATAAACTTCTATAAACTTATGAATAAATTCTCAGAAAGCTGCTATTACAATCCAGGAAAAAACCACAAGGTCATTCTTTAGGCCGAATGGCATCACATTGTATGAAAATGACCCCCATTCTGTTATGAATGTGGTCTTCTTTTTGTCTTCTTCAACAATCCTTACTTGGTGATACCCTGAAAATCCATCTGTAAATGAGTAAGATTATTTCCCCACAACTTGTTCTAGCACCTCATCAGTAAAAGGTGTTGGGAAAGGGTCATGCACATAGGAAGAGTTAAGGCTTCTATAGTCTACATAGACCCTAATTTCCTATGTTCCTTTCTTGCTCTGGATGATTATTGGGCTAACCCATTCTACTTCGTCTACTGAAAAAATAATTATGGCTTCCAGCATCTTGTCTATTTCTGTCTTGACCTTTTATTTCACTCTAGGGTTAAGGAAATATGGTCTATGCCTTACATTATTTGATCGTGGTTTTAATTCAATTTTCATTTCTCCCATAACTCATGTAATCCCTTTTAGCTCTGAAATGTTTTTGGGGAACAAATCCTAATACTCTCGCAACGTGATATGTATTTATTGGCTAGTTTTCTCATCCCATTAATCTCCTTCCATAGCTATCTTAGGTTTCTCTGTGATACCTATATTGAATTTGCACAACTTCAATGGATAATTATAAGAACCATCAGTCTGGCTAGGTATAATGTTCTGGATTTCTCTTCTCCCTTATGTTTCCTCAATGGCTAAGTTTCTCACTTATTCTAAATCTTTTGGGATTTCTAAATCCTTCTCAATTTTATAGCATTCTATAGGTCTCTTGTCCAAGTTTAGGTGAATGTTAGATTGAATTTTGTTACCCATGATTTTGGTTTTCATGATTATGTATTGATGATGGTGTACTCAGGCTCTTCAGTAGAACTTTCTCCTGAGAAAAGTTACCTTCATCTCTTTCCAGAAATCACATTTTTGAGGACTGTTTGCACGCTGCTAGTACATTTGCCTGCAAGAATGCATGATTCTCGCAGGCTACCTTAAGTCAGGGGGTGAGAAGTTCGCACTGTGTTGAACTGCTAGGGTGTGAACTCTTTCTAATGAAGGGAAAAAGATGAATTCTCAAAGCTTCTAGAAGGGAATCTTCTAGAAGGATGAGATGGCATTCGAATGATTATCCTAATACTGGATTCCCTGATATTTTGGGATCATTCTTATCCAAGTAACCAATTCATTCTCTCCTATATATTGATTGAATTCTCATTGAAAAGGTTAAGCAAACAAGGTTAAGCAAGACATTGGAGAATTGGTGAAATACTGTGTGAAGGACTGATGCTACAACAACTAAGAACTCTAGAAAATTTATCAAAGGTGGTTGATCTTCTTCATGCAAGTGAGCAAGTGTGTGTGTCGGAGCTGTTGGTCCCCGGTTTTGACCATGTTCTTTGCCCATACTACATACTCTTGACCTCCAACTATATGCCAGTACCACCCTTTTTGACCTCCTTTTGATATAATCAACATCCCTTTACCACCCAAAGGGGTCACCTAAGGTATCTTTGAAATTCAAGTTATTATTATGCATTTTTAATACTTTAATTTGATAAATGAGCTAATATCACTTGGGTAGGTACCATTGCTATTCTTGGCGCAGGGTTCCAGTACCAGGTACCAACTCACACCGTAGCGGTACCAGTGGAGTGGTTCGAAACTGATGCATCATGGCATGCGTTATGGTTCGATGAAGGGATAGCAGAGTCACAGGCCAACTGGAGCCGTTGCCACAGAGTGCTCGAGAGTGTGATGATTACCTTGGATCAAGTATGCTTCAAGTGTTCACACTTCGTGACACTACGTGTCACGAAGTTGTGAAACGAGTTTTTCAGTTTCGTTACAAGACTACTCTCGGATCAGGGATCCG
>SNQJ01S0019191.1:141269-165075 GCA_010110895.2 Picea sitchensis | reverse complement strand
CACAACCTCATGCCCAAAACTGTCATGGAAGAGTTAGGACTAGAAGTCACCCGAGCCTATCATGACCTCTATTCCTTTGACTCCAGAAAAGTTCAATGTCTAGGATTTATCAAAGACCTGGTCGTGACCTTGTTTCAACTGCCCATGAAAAGTGTGGTCATGGAAATTGTAGTGGTCGATGTCCCCCCCAAGTTTGGTATGTTGTTATCAAGGTCTTGGATAAAGAGACTGGGGGGAACCTTGCAGATGGACCTCACATATGCTACTATCCCAGTGTTTGGAGGAGAGCATAGAAGGCTATATAGAGAAGCCCAATTGGCCTATATAATCAATGATGAAGCTAATCCTACTAACCATCCCATTTTCACCTTGGACACTGATTTAGGTTCCAGTTTACTGCAACTCACTCATGCTCCCGAGACTCCTATTGAACTCAGAAAGAAGCCCACTTCTCCTTGTGAACTTCCTCCTTCCTCACCCTCATTTGGAAAATGTTTTTTGATGGAGCCTGTTCCAGGGAAGGCGCTGGTGCTGGGGTGTTTTTTGTGTCACCTACCCAAGAAATCGTATCTCTGTCATACAAATTAGAATTTGAAACCACCAACAATGTGGCAGAGTATGAAACCCTTGTTCTAGGATTAAGAGCTGCAAGGGAAATGGGAATTTAGGAGATAGCAGTGTTTGGAGATGCAGAGTGCGTGGTCCAACAGATCAGAAGCGCTTATCAAGCAAAGCACCCTTGACTCAGAAATTATAGGAATGAAGCATGGGACCTAATTGACAATTTCTTCTCAGCTTTCAATATCTCTTTTATTCCAAGGGAGGATAATGCTGTGGCCAATTCTTTAGCTATCTCAGCCATCTTGCTCAAAGTTTCTCTACCGTCCATAGCCCACTCTGATCTTGAAATAAAATATAGGCCCTCTGTACCGGAAAATGTCAAGCATTTGAAGGTATTCGAAGATGATCAGGAAATTGAAAGATTTCTTCGATTCGTTGATGAATTTTCTGTGTTGCACATCGATCAGGATCCTGACACAGAAGATGACTCTCACCCTGAGGTGTTTTTTAATAAAATTTCTAACCACCGGATTATTCAGCTACCTAGCAATCACATCCCAAGGGGACTAGTCCCGTTGGAAATATTGTCCAATGGGAATGATGTGGCAATAAAGGGTAGAGTTGTGGATGAAGATGTTGATACAGTTGAGTGCAACATCGGCACACAGGAGGAGCCCAAGTTTGTTAAGATGTCAAGCAGTTTGACCACAAAGCAGAGGGCCGAATATACTGAGTTGCTGAAAGAATTTGCTGACGTGTTTTCTTGGACATACGAAGACCTCAAAACGTATGATACATCCATCATTGAACACAAGATCCCACTAAAGGAAGAGTCTAAGCCATTCAGGCAGAAGCTAAGACAGATAAATCCCATGTTGTTGCCTATTATGGAGAAAGAAGTAAAAAGGTTGTTGGATGCAAAAATCATTGTCCCCTTGAGATATTCTGAGTGGGTGGCCAATTTGGTCCCAATAAGGAAGAAAAGCGGAGAAATCAGGCTCTATGTCGATTTTAGGAATCTGAACAGAAGCTCAAAGAAAGACAATTACCCCCTACCTAAGATGGAACACATACTGCAGAGGGTAACTGGTGCATCCAGGATATCCATGATCGACGATTTTTCTGGCTATAATCAGATATCGGTCATGCCTGAGGACAGAGAGAAGATAGCCTTCGCCACTCCTTGGGGCACATTCATGTATGCCAAAATGCCATTTGGGCTAATAAATGTAGGAGCAACGCTTCAGCGAGCCATGGATATTGCCTTCATCGGAGAAAAAGACCAATTTGTAGTGATCTACCTAGATGACATAACGGTCTTCTCCAGGTCTGATAAGGAGCATCACTGCCACTTAAGGAGAGTTTTCTCGAAGTGTCGGAGATTCGATCTGTCCCTAAACCCCAAGAAATCTTTGTTCGCTATGCAGGACGGGAAGTTGTTGGGCCATATGGTATCAGCAAAGGGAGTGAGAATTGATCCTAGTAGGGTGGAGGCAATNTGTCTCAAATTTTACCGAGCTAGTGAAACACATCACGGCCATGCCCAGGATGGGAAATGAAGTGAAATGGACCGCTGAGCCTAGGGCATCTTTTGACCAAATAAAAAGGGCATTGACTGAGACACCTGTGCTGATCAGTCCTGACTATTCCAAAGAATTCCTAATTTTCTCCTTTGCTTCTTTTGATACAGTAGCATCGGTCTTGTTACAGAAAAACGAGAAGGGGCATGAGCAACCCATCACTTTCTTTAGCAAGGCATTAAGAGATGTAGATACCAGGTATGAGATCATGGAGAAGTAGGCCTATGCCTTAGTGAAAGCCCTCAAAGCTTTCAGGATCTACATCTTGCATTCGAAGGTGACAGCATATGTTCCTTCAGCTTCCGTAAAGGACATTATTGTACAGCCAGACATAGATGGGAGAAGAGGCAAATGGATAGCAAAAATTATGGAATTTGACTTGGAAATAAAGCCCACCAAGCTGGTTAAGGGGCAAGGTATATCCAAGCTACTGGCTGAATCCAATTGTGAAGCCCTGGGAGTTAGTTTCCTCAACACTCACCCAAGAACTCAGCAAGCTGAGCTGCCCAACCAATGCTCTCAAGATGGCTTATTGCTGGAAGATTGTGCCTAGTATCATGACATTATGTACTTTCTATAGGAATTGAAGCCTCTATATGGAATGGGTAAAAGCAGGGCAAGAGCTTTAAAGCTCAAGGCGGTCAGGTATTGTCTCATTGAGAAAGTTTTGTACTGAAGAGATCCTTTGGGGATGCTGCTGAGATGTTTAAACCCACCAGAAGCCCAGAAAGTTATGTTTGATTTCCATGAAGGCCTTTGTGGGGGGCATCATTTTTGGAATACCACAACTCATAAGATCCTCAGGGCTGGATATTACTGGCCTACTTTATTCGCTAATGTCTGCAGAGGAATCAGAGCTTGCATCAAATGTCAAAAGTTCTCAGGAAAGAAATAGCTCAAGTCGCTGCCATTGAAGCCTATAGTATCTCCAGCACCTTTTCAACAGTGGGGGCTAGACTTCATTGGAGAAATTCATCCTCCCTCAAGCGGTCAACACATATGGATCCTGACAGCAACAGATTACTTCACCAAGTGGATAGAAGTTGTCCCCACCAGAAGTGCATCTCACAAAGTAATTATTAGCTTCTTGGAGGATATCATAGCTAGATTTGGTTGTCCCAGCAGGATTGTCACCGATAATGCTGCTTCTTTCAAGTCTGAGCCTCTAATTAAGTTCTGTGAGCAGTTCCAGATCTCACTAATTCACTCCACCCCCTACTATCCCCAGGGCAATGGTTTAGCAGAGTCCTCTAACAAAAGCCTAATAAGGATCATCAAAAGGCCGTTGGAAGAAAACAAAAGGGCCTGGGATTCAAAGTTGAAGTTTTCTCTGTGAGCTGATCGCGTGTCAATGAAGAAATCTCTGGGCACTTCGCCTTTTCATCTAGTCTACGGAGTAGAGGTGGTTTTTCCTACTCATCTCGCCTTACCTGTGGCGAAATTCTTTCAAGACTATGAGGGAGAAACAGATCATATGAACAAGAGGATTCATCAGATAGTAGAAGTGCAACAGATCAGAGAGCAAGTGAGGACCGCAGCTCATAGTCACCAGGAAAAGATCAAGCAGGCTTTCGACAAGAAGGTCAAGAAGAAAGAGTTTGAGATCGGGGATTTGGTACTCAAGTGGGACACCCCAGGCAGGATAAAGGCAAACACAACAAGTTTGACGCCCTCTGGATTGGCCCCTTCAAGATCTCTGAGATTTTCTCCAACAACACGTATGGGTTGCAAGATCTGGAGGGTGAAGAGGTTTTCAGCAGCCCAGTGAATGGGCATTTTCTGAAGAAATGTTTTATTTGAGCCTCAGACAGCTCCCTTGTTTGTAAATATTGTCCTTTAGTTCTTTATTTAGTTTCTTTTGCATGTTTTCGGCCTAATAAGTGACTCCATAGCCCAAGAGCAAGGCACTGAAGCTGCGGAAGGAGTTCTTAGAGCATCGCAAGGATGAATCTATCCCCCATGGAGCCTAATGTTAGCGATTATTTTTTTCATTAGGCACAGAAGCACCCAGGTCTGTAGATTTCACATGAAATGCCCAAGCGCAGCATGGGAGAATCCCTATTTTTCCAAGTAGCAGGTCAAGCGAGCGGGAAAAATGTCATCGGCAGCATCCAAGATCTACTTACAAAGAAGATCAACGATCACCGGGTTTTCGAAGCTACCGAATTGCCCAAGGTTTAGTGCAAAGGACAACTCTCGTATTTCACAGTAGGTTCGGGTCGTCCGATCTAACTGAGACAGGTGGCATCCTGTCGGCATATCGCAGATTAGGGTTTCGGGGAACAGGGAGCCCTCAGCTCATTGCACTTGGAAGTACCGATCAACGAAACGTCGAAAGCGCCTTTGGCGCCAAGCCCACGGTCTCAGCCCTGGGTCATATCAAGCGAGCCTACAAACGAAGGCGGCTCCCTTGTAAATATCAAATGCCCCCTCATCCGTTCATCCTAAGGACGTGTGTCGCAATATTTGGTCACGTCGGTGTTTCGACGGTCGGGAGTTCGTAGGGTGAGAGTTTCATGTTGTTCAATATCGTGAAACCCCGAACCCCAATAGCGTTGAAAGCGTAGAAAGTGGGGCCTGCGGTATCATGAAGTATTTCCAGCCGTCCATCCAGAGGGGACACCTGGCAACAAATAGAGCCATCTCGACGCTTCGCCCATTGCGACTCCAAAACGCAAAGAGCAGCTCCGTTATTTTCTGATGCGTGAGGTGCCAGGAGAATCCCGGACCTGGGCCCACGGTATCGCCAGGAGAGTTAAGAGTCGTCATATCTAGAGGGACGCGTGGTGCCATATTAATCCATCTCGGCATATCACTCATTGTGATTTCAATCAGCAAAGATTATCCCTTTCATATTCGCGAACGCCGAAAGCACATGGTCACAGCCCATGGTCACTTGGGGAGAGGAAGGAGCTGCATAAAGAAGGCCAAAGGTGTCGAGTTCCGTTGCAGAGGGGATCATCACGATCTCTAGGTGCCATCGAACCCAATCTTAATATTGTTTCTAGTATTGAAGTGAATGAAAGCAAGAGCAGGTGGTTGAAACCTCCTTTCGTTCATTAAGTGAGGGGAATGGAGGGTCTGGTGAGCCATCTGCTCGTAGAGGTCCTATGTATTGATTTTCTCAACGAAGTTGTGCCGAAGTCCTTGACTCGACAGAGAAGCCTGTGCACGCTAGCCGAGCACTTAATGGCTCAGCTACCCTCCTTACAGGAGCCATGCATAGTTAAGGTGGCATTTAGAGGAAGATATCAGTACGAGTTTGACTGAAGGGACACCAAGCCTTGGGTGACTGGGCACGCCTCTGTGAGGTGAATTTTCCTAAGTATATAAACTCAGTCTTTTTATTTTGTAAGTATCGATGGTAGAGCAAAGCTCCCGACTGAAAAGCTTCAATAACCATTCTAGTTCTTGGGTTGTGCATCTGTATATGAGATTTCTTGTTTTATGACAAACAGTTTTCTACTTCATCTAAGTTTTCATCTCATACTAGAGAGTTCGTGGATGACTAATTCGCATGAATTGTTGCAGTTATGTCATGATAAAGGATTTATCATTGCATCATTGTATTCTCTGGTTTTCTACGTTTGAATGTAAGAGGATCCTGCATTTGAATGCTTTCTTCCCCAGTCTGCTAGAAACCTGATGTTTATGACAGACCCTTGCACTCTTCTTATACAAGTCTTCCCCCTGCTCACCCTTATTACAACTTACTGTTTGAAGTTTATCTAAGACCTCGCTTACCCATGCATGCCTGGCCTAGTTTCAGAGTTGAAACGATATGGTTCTGAGTTGGCTTCCATTTGATCATCCCTTTATAAACAAATCGTGACATTAAACTGATGGGTGTCGGGCTCTGCTCCTGCAATTTAGGTTTTCCATCACATTGTACAAGTTGACCACATATTGGTTTTCTCTGCCCACTCAGATCCATCCATCCTTTCATGTGTACTATTAGAAAAAGCTTGTGGGATGAAATATCATGTTCAAACTGGCCCTCTAGAACTTCATGAAGGTGACTAAATTTGACTATAGCAAGTAGTATTGATCACCAAAGAACTCCAAGTATTCTAACTCATTGTTTTGGAAGTCTTCATTCATAGAAGGACAAGAAGTTCAAAGATACCACATGAGAAGTCTTCATTCATGGAAGGACATGCAGTTCAAAGATACCACATGAGAACCAACACGAATTTAATTTTATGGCAATTTCCTCATTTTGAATCTTGAAAAAATACTGCATTTGAAAGGAGAGGGCATATTAGAGTCCTATTCTAACCTCTTTACTTTAACATACTTAAGAATCAATCTATTAATTTAGGAAGTTAATATTTTTTGAATCAAACTAATTAGATAAGATTTTGATTTTGAGAAGGTTATGTCATTTTGTTTTTTAAATGTTGTTATTGTATTTGGAACTCTACTAATACCAAATTTTCCCTAACAAAAGCTTATAAAAAAATTCTTTCTCTTTTAAGAATGATCAATAAAAAGATTGTATTATTCAAATTTAATCTCATTCTCTTTAGCATTTGTAGACAAGAAAATACATGATTCAAGAAGAGAAAATCCCTGGTGAAAATGTTATTTTTAACAAGCTGCGAAGATGTAAGAAGATGATATATACATATTCAGAATCTAAAGCTTTAAATAATCAACAAGACACACTGAATTGGGTATAACTTGGATAGTTAATTGATTGTGAGGAATGATTGTAATGGATTCTAACCTATATGCAATGGAAAGTTTCCTTTGACTCAATTGAATATCAACTAATATTGATGACCATGTTAGAGATTTCTCATGGAGATTAAAATAAAACTATTAATCATTTCCTCAGCATGGTGATTGGCCAATGCCATTGGCCACATAGGGATCAAATTATTGCCTTCAATGATAACTTAGAAACAGCTTTCACTGGTGCAACATGATACCTTTCGCGACTTATGGGTGCAATTCTAACATAGTTACCAACTTAACGAGAACTCTACAGAGTTCTCGTTTTTGGGGGGGTCAAGTTTTTTACCATATTTTTAAAAATGGTGCTACCAGTAGCACCCCCTTCCATTTTTAGGTGTTTTTTTGATATTTTAAATTTTCAGATACATAATGTTTTCACTTTTTTTTTTAAATGTTTTTTTTTTCATTTATTTTCAATTTTTTTTGTTTTTTGCTTTTTATTTTTTTATCAATAGTGTTTTTAGTCATTTTTCCATGCTTCTTTCAATCTTAAAATATTTTTTACCATTTACATTTTTTAAAATACCATTTTTTTCTCTCCTTAATTAATTTATGGTTCCATATTTTTTTAAATATAGTGGAAATTATCATTTTTAACATATTTTTTACCCTTACTTTAATAAATAGAAAATCATTGTAGTTATATAACACTATTTTAAAATATTTAGCAAAATAATATAATTGAATTTTTTTTGATAAATTAAAACTNCCAGGTCTGTAGACTGCACACGAAATGCCCAATCGCAGCAGTGGAAGGGCCAACTTTCTGGTTACAAGTCAAGCGAGCGGGCAAGGTTTGATGTCTGCAGCCGAGATCCATCCACGAAGTGGATCAACGGTTATCGAGATCTCAGAGTTGCCAAGTTACCCGACATATAGCACGGAAGAAAGCCCTTATATTTCAAGGCTGAATCTGGGTTGTCTGATCCAGCGACGCGTGGTGCAGGATCTAGTCACACCAGTATATAGACATTCGAGAGTTCAAGGGGTGAGAGTTTTGTGTTGTTTAACATCGCGAAACCCCGAACCCCGATAGTGATGAAAGCATAGAAGCTGGGGCCCGCGACATCACAAAGCATTTTCGGCCGTCCATTCAAAGGGGACACCTGGCAACAAACTGAGCCATCTCGGCGTTTCGCCCGTCGTGACTCCAAGGTGAAAAAAGAAACTTCATTATGTCCCAATGCATGAGATGCCGGGAAAGTCCCGTACCCGGGCCCACAGGGGTGTCAGGTAAGTTCAAGGCCGATAGATCTCAGAAGGACACGTGGTGCCAGATTAAGCCTTCTCGGCATATCGCTCATCATGATTTCAATCAACAAAGATTAGTCCGTTCATACTCGCGAATGCCGAAATCATTTGGTCATAGCCCATGGTCACTTGGGAAGACGAAGGAGCTGCATAGAGAAGGCCAAAGGCACCAAGTTCAGTTGCAGAAGGGATCATCATGATCTCTAGGCGCCATCAGACCCGATCTTGATACTGTTACTAGTATTGAAGTAAATGAAGGCAAGAGAGGGTGGTTGAAACCTCCCTTCGTTCATTAAATGAGGGGAATGGAGGGTCTGACGAGCCGCCTGCTCGCAGAGGTCTTGCGTACCGTTTCTCTCAACGAAGCCGTGCCAAAGTCCTTGAATCGACAGAGAAGGCTGTGCACGCTAGCCGAGCACTTCAGGGTTCAGATACCCTCCTTACAGGAGCCATGCGTAGTTAAGGTGGCATTTAAAGAAAGATATTGGTACGAGTTTGACTGAAGGGACACCAAGATTTGAGTGACTGTGCACGCCTCTGTGAGGTGAATTTTCCTGGGTATATACACTCAGTTTTCATATTTTGAAAAGGGGGGATCGATGGTAGAGAAAAGCTCCCGACTGTAAAGTTTCAACAACTGCTCTGGTTTCCTGGTTGTGCATCTGTATCTGAGATTTCTGGTTTTATGACAAATAGTTTCTTTACTCCGTCTGTGTCTTCATCTTATACTAGAGAGTTCATGATCGAATGATTCACATGAATTGTTACAGTTATGTTATGATAAAGGATTTGTCGTTGCATTATTGTATTCCCTGGTCTTCTGTGTTTGAATATAAGAGGATCTTGTGTTTGGATGCTTTCTTATCTAGTCTGTTATGAAATTGATGTTTATGACAGACCCTCGCACTCTTCTCATACAATTCTTCCCGCTACTCACCCTTATTACGACTCATTGTTTGAAATTTATCTAAGACCTCACTTGCTCATGCATGTCTGGCCTAGTTTTAGAGTTGAGACAATATTGTTCTGAGTTTACTTCCATCTGATCATCCCTTTATAAACAAATCGTGACATTAAACTGATGGGTGTCGGGCTCTACTCCTGCTGCAATCCAGGAGTGACTTCCGACGTTAACAGAACCGATCCAGGGAAGAGGCTCCAATTTATTTTGGAATGAGTACTAAGAAGGAGGAGTTGGTAGCTCCTCCCAATTGTTTTGACTTATAGACAAATCTTACCATCCTTATGAAATCCTTTTTGATTATGTGCCAACACTTTTTGTAGAAGTGAAGAGTGAAGCCATCTGGTCTCGGGGCTATCTTCGTTGAATTGGCTTAGAGATTTTAGGATTTCCTCTTCTTCAATTGGTCTATCAAGATGCGTATTGTCTTCCTCTATAACCTTACTCAGGATGTGTCTGAGAAATGCATCTGCTATTTCTTCTTCATCTCTAGAATTTGTGGTATACACGTTCTAGAAATGCATTGAAGCTTGTTGTTTGATTTGGTTGAAGTCTTTTCGGATTTCCCCTTCTGGGGTTTTAATTTCGGGGATTTGATTTTCCCAATTTATGACTTGTGTCTGCCTGTGAAAGAAGGTGGTGTTCTGATACCCTTCTTTTAACAACAGGCTTCTGGACTTTAAGCACCAGGTAATTTCCTCTTCTGCTAGTGCTTGCATGTATTCCTTGTGAGTTTTTTGTTCCCTTATGATGTGTCTTGCTGCTTTGCTGGATCTCAATTGTGTTCATTTCCTCCTGCAAGTTTTTGAGTTGAATCTTTTTGTCCCTGGCGTTGCTTTGCATTGAGTTTTTTTCCCAGTTGTTTAAGTAATATTTTACCATTTTTAGTTTCTTCTCCCAAGTGTAATTGGGTGAACCAATGATCCACTGGTTCCAAGTTTGAGCGATGGAATGGATGAGCTACGGGTGATACAACCAAAGAGGGTTAAATCTAAAGGGGATGGGCCCCCAATTTTTTAGAGTTTCAAAGGCTAGTCTGATAGGTTAGTGGTCCGACCCTACCTAGGGGATATTCGAGGAGAAAGCTTTGTCAGGAAGATCCAAAAAGGAGCCTCTGATCAGGAAGCAATCCAATCTTACTGTTATGTGCCCTGGACCTACCCTTCTATTGTTCCAACTAACATTCTTTTATTTGAAGGAACGTTAAAGAGATCCAGGTATGATATAAGATCGTCCAATATTTCTCATAATTGATCTCTCAAAAAAGATCCTCCTTGTTTTTCTTTTAACCCTCTAGTTGTGTTAAAGTCGTCGACAATGATAAGGTTTCGAGGGGGACTATCGGAGGCTAGATCCAGAAGGGATTTCCAACATTTGTTTTTTTCCATATAGTTGTTTGGCATATAAAAATTTATTATGGAAAAGAGCATACCTAAATTGTTTTTGAGGAGATTGACCATAAGCCAAAACCACGTCTTCTCTTGATCTCTTAGGTTGAATTCCTCTACATTCCAGAAAGTTCCTATTCCTCCCAAGGCCCCTCTAGAGCTGACTTCTTTTCCTTCCCCCTTTTTCCAAATTTTTTGAAATTATTGGAGGGTTTCCAGATCCCTCATTTTTTTCTCGTGGATCATGAGGACTGAGGTCTTTTCGATTAATAACAATTTTCTAACTTCTTCTTTTTTGTCCCTGCTTCCTAGTCCTTTGCAATTCTAAGAGAATAGACAAATTTCATCATTTATCAGTGGATTTTGGTGCCCCCCCTTTTGAGGGATGTGAAATTGCTCCCTTGTGTTGGGATGCTTTGTTTTTCCCAGAATTTCCATCATGTTTTAGTGCCTCCTCTATTGTTTCTTGAATACCCAGTTATTTTTCTCTGTCTGCACCCGATTCTCTTTTGTTCCTTTGGGATTTTCTTCCTAGTTTCTTTGAGGTGGTAGGTTGAGTTACTTCCAGGTCAGAATCACTATTGGGAGTGTTTTTTCTTTCCTCTTCTCACATATCTAGAATCTCTGGGGTTTGGCTTGGGTTTGATTTTGTTGTGGAATCCCCACTCAGGTCCACGGTTTATTTTTCTTTTTCTTTTCCTTTTATGATCTCTTATTTTATATCTTCTTGTCTCTTTCTGTTATTTTCTTCCTGATATTCCCTGATTTCCTATGGATTCCCTTATAAGTTAATACCAACATATTGGCTGAGACTTGATTCCACTTTATGTGGAGATAATGGACATGTTTCTTTTGAATCTGGGGGTTTTTCCCTCTGACCCTAAACCATGATGGACTGGGTTTTTCCATTTTGTTTTTTATTCTTTGTTTGGTACCACTGATCTTGCTTTGGGTCTTGGTACTGTGAGTATTTGGCCTGGGGGAAGGATTTGGCAAAGTGTCCATACTCGTGACAAGATTTACAATTGAAGGGGATTTGTTCATATTCCACTTGTTGGATGTAATACTATCTATCTAGATTTAGTTGTATTTCTTCTATGAGTCATTTTTCTAGATCTACCTCCACACATAGCCTGGTGCATGCCTGTAGTACCTCTCTTGGTTCATCAAGATTGATATATTTTCCCATAGTGTTTCCAATATTTCTTATGGTTTCGTCATTCTAGCAGTGTAGGGGGAGGAAAGGTAATCTTACCCACATAGGGACTGCTGAGGGACTATCATTTTCTAGGATGGAATCAGGAGTCCATTTATTAAGGTACATACATCTTGCACCCATGAAGTATATTCCACTTCAGAATATCATATCCCTATCTTATTATTTTTCAAAAAAGGAAAGCAAAGAATCCCTTACCGCAGAATTTCGTTGACATTTGGCCTTGGATCAGCTTGCACCATTTTTCATATAGTGATAATATAAAACGTTAGCACATTAGATAGCATAATCCATTAATATACAAAACACAAATTCCCATGGATAATAACTCATATATTTTCAAGATATCAATTGGATGGGAAGAGAGTATTTCTATTAATAAATGATCAACAAAAGTGAAAATATTACAGACTTCAATGTCGACACAGTTCGAAACCGAGAAACCAAGTTCCTTCCAGCTGGGCCTCCGCCACTTCAATCCTCCACCAAAGGCAAGCTCATATAAGGGAGATAACGAAGTTCTCCATCAATAAGGGAAGATATTGGGGGCTGAACACTATATTTAGACTTAAAGAACAAAGGGATGCAGACTTAATATGAAGTGATAATTTCTCCAGAGTAACTTTGCTCTCAAAGTCGAATTCTTTCTCCCTTTTCCATAGCTTGGACTTGGCCTATTTATATCCTTATAAATGAAACCGAAGGACCGAGTCAGAACATTTCCAGTATATGGAAGGACAAGGATCAAATATCTCCTATCATGACATGGAAACTAGACATTTAATTTTTATTTTTTGGCACAAATCTTGATGTACGCTGGTTGTAGTGGAGCAACCTGCAGACATGCTTGCTGTATAGTTTGCAAGATCCATATAAGTGGAAAAAATTGTATTTTTGTCTCTGGATTTAGTCAATAGGGAAGATAAATATGCATATGGAAATGGAATAAGGACCTCTCTACAAGATTGCATAAGGTGAGACAAATCTTACTCTAACACTCGGATTTATCTCGACCATCGATATGTCTTAACAGATTCATCATGGGTTCGCGGGTCTAAGGTATTTATGTTCAAACTTTTGTGGCCTACAAATTACACCCTCAAGTTCCGTCACACTCATTTTTCACCTATACTTAGATGCATTTTCAATCATTTCTTTGCAGGTCTGAGGCACTTTTATACAACCTTTTGTGGCCTCCATAATGCACCTTCATGTTTCACCGCACTCTTTTTGCACCTACACTTAGAAACTTTTCTAAGTGTTTCACTGTGATTTGATACATGAGAATCACTCCCACTCAACACCCAAGTCAGAAGCCAGTGTTGTAGCGCATGGGGATGGAGAAGATCTCAAGAAGAGAGGGCGTAGTCTTCTCATTTTGTTTAAACTCCCAAATTTAATGTAATTAAGATTGTAAGGCTCGAGGAATGTAGAGCCATTGAATTTATGTAATGATAGTGTAAGTCACCTTTAATGGCTGACAGGTAGATGAATCCAGATCCAATCCGGATGAGTTGTAAATTAAATGTAATTTAATGTATTAGATGAGGAAGGCTCGAGAAACCCCTCTTTTGTATGAAAATCAATGTATTGAGAAAAATAATTATTTATCTCAATAGATTAGTAGAGTTATGGATAAGAGCATAGAGGAGAAGAATTGAGACTTTGTTGCAGTTTGGTCTTGGAAACACTAAGAACATTGTAAAATAATTCAGATTTAATAGAAAAACATATTTTCCTGTATAGGAATCTATGTGTGTTATCTGTGTTAATGAGCATTTTTTTTTTCTGAATTTCTATTGAATATATGTGAATGACATGAGATCATTTATGTTGTATTTGCAAGAATTGATAGAATTCCCTGTCTATGTAGATTTTTTGATTGATCTGAGATCTCGAGGACGTGCAAGGAGTGGACATCAGAGTTATTGGAGAACCTTAACAATCCAGCGCAAGGAGTCTGCAAGAAATCAATTTCGAGTTCAAGAGAGAGTGCCAAGTGGACACACCAGAACCAACCATAAGATTAGAAGGGATAGGTCGGTGCAAGGAGTGCGCTAAGGACCGTGTCTAAAGGTAATTTAAGCTCACAAGAGATAGTGAAAGTTTTCAAATATCAAGTGCAAGAACTGTGCCTAAACTCATAGTAGTGTAAAAGCTCAAGGGAAGGTCAGTGCAAGGATCACACAAAGCCAACACTTTGTCAAAGTGTAGATAAATCTTAGGAGGAAGAGAACTAAGTGCTAGGAGAGAATTGAAGGAACACTATAACAATGCCATAATATTGGGAGGAAGAGCATAGATGCTAGAACGACATAATGAGCTACTTGAAGAGACAAAGGGTCGAACCCCTTTGGAGTTCGGAGAAATTACAAGATTGGGAAGGGCAGGAAGCCAGTCCAAGGAGTGCGCCAACACTTCTGTTCAAGTGTTTGAGAGCTCAGGAGGGATAGATATTAGCGACACAAGAAGAGGCCAAGGATTCGACTTTGTAGAGAAATCAAAATAAACCTTTGAAACCCCTAGAAAATCCCTTGTTGAACGAAAGCGAAGCCAGTGAAAGGAGGAAACTACAATAGTTGTTGATCTCACTGCGATATTAGATCTAAGCCATTGGACTAAACCCAGTGAAAGGAATCATGGAGATAAGGTAGACAAGTTCCTAATCATTGATCTGGGACAAGGAGAATGCCAGTCATAGATCCTCGAGGCCTTTATATTTTGGGATTCGACACTTCGGTCATCCGGGTGAATTTAGTTATTGTGTTGGACTCACGAATTATCAGATTGAATCTAAGTCATTGATAAAGGGAGGAACATGTGAAATAGATATCACAATTCGACACTTAAGTATTTTGGTCATTGTGTTGTTTGGAGGAGGAAGCCCCGAATCCAGGAATCTCGAAGTCCAGGGTAAATGATGATCATGGATCGTGGAGAATGGAGAATCCCTGCCAACCATCCGATTTTGTGTTTGGCCATAGATTTTCTAGAGAGTGGAAGGACGGGATAAAACCCACAGTTACTGATCAATATAACTTTACAACTGAGTTCGGTCGATATAATCTGAATGCACTGGCATGTGGTGTTGGGTGAATGATCGCAGAGCATCGAAGTCACAGAGAATTGGAGCACCTTTCCACTAAGCCTTTTCTTTTATCCCTAAGTCATGTCGACACTTTTTTTCTGCGCGAAGGAAGTATGGGTGAATTATAGTTTTGTAAGTATGGGTGAGCGCTTGGTTCTATGCCGCGGTCACATGCAATTCTGTCGAGATATAAAGGGATAACTCCTGCGGTTTAATATCGAGGAGAAAAGGGGCTACTATAAGTGCCTAGTGGGCTTTTGTGGGGAATTCAAATAGAAGTGAAGAGGCATGTGTGTTAGAAAAACAGGTTCATGCAGTAATAAAATAAAACAAATGTGGAAATAAAACACAGAAGATACACAATATAATAGAGACACAGATATACGTGGTTCACCCAGTGTGGGATACGTCCACTAGAGAAATTGTCAGGTCCTTCCTTTATTATTGTTCAACAAATGAAGGGATACAACCTACAACACACCCATTGTAACTTCCTCTTATTTCTCTCACAGTCTCCTCTCTCATAATACAATATTCACAATGATACATAGACGAAATACAATTCCCTCATAAAAGAGGGTTTCCTTCTAGGGAAAAAACTCTAACATAACTTCTATCGTCAGATCTATGGCCTTATAATGAACAATCCAGATTTACTATGAAATTACAATATACATTTACAAGAAAAATTTTCCTTCAAGTTCCCACTTCCCCCAGACCCTCCACTCAGGGGCATGAGCCCCCTAGACCCCGTAGAGGGGGGAATCCACAGTGAAAGGGATCATGGAGAAAATACAGATAAGTTCCTAATAATTTATATGGAACAAGGAGAACGTCAATCATAGATCCTCGAGGCCTTTATATTTTGGGATTCGACACTTCAGCAATCTGAGTGAATTTAGTTATTGTGTTGGACTCACACATTATGAGATTGAATCTAAGTTATTGATAAAGGGAGGAATAGGAGAAATATATCTCATGATTCGACACTCAAGTATTTTGGTCATTGTGTTGTGTGGAGAAGGAAGCCCTGAATCCAAGAGTCTCGAAGTCCAGGGTAAACAACGACTGTGGACCGTGTAGAAGGGAGAATCCCTACCAACCATCTGATTTTAGGTTGGGCCGTAGAATTTCTAGAGAGTGGAAGGATGGGATAAAAACCACTGTTGCTGGTCAATATAACTTTATCACTGAGTTCGGTCGGTAATACTCCAAGTGCATTGGCATGTGGTGTTGGGTGAATGATCGCAGAGTGCCGAAGTCATAGAGAATTGGAGCACCTTTCCACTAAGCCTTTTCTTTTATCCCCAAGTCATGTGGACACTTTTGTCTGCGCGAAGGAAGTATGGGTGAGAATTTTTTAAGTATGGGCGAGCGCTTGGTTCTATGCCCCAGTCACATGCTATTCCGTCGAGATATAAAGGGATAACACCGACGGTTTAATATCGAGGAGAAAAGGGGCTACTATAAGCGCCCAATGGGCTTTTTGTGGGGCATTCAAATAGAATTTAAGAGGCATGCTTGTTATAAAAACAGGATCGCGCGGCAATAAAATAAAACAAATGTGGAAATAAAACACATAACATACACAATACAATAGACACAGATATACGTGGTTCACCGAGTGTGGGATACGCCCACTAGAGAAATTGTGAGGTCCTTCCTTTATTATTATCCAACAAATGAAGGGATATAACCTACAACACACCCGTTGTAACTTCCTCTTATTTCTCTCACAGACTCCTCTCTCATAAGACAATATTGATAATAATACATAGATGAAATACAATTCCCTCATAAAAGAGGGTTTCCTTCTAGGGAAAAAACTCTAACATAAATTTTATTGTCAGATCTGCGGCCTTATAATGAACGGTCCAGATTTACTATGAAATTACAATATACATTTACAAGACAATTTTTCCTTCAAGGGCCCGCTTCCCCTAGACCCTCCACTTGGGGGCATGAGCCCCCTGGACCCCACAGAGGGGGAAATCCCCCCTTGCAACCCCCCCCATGTGGAGGGGTGTACAATATTCATGGGGTATAAACACGACTGAAAACAAAAGAACTCTAAATCAAGAAGATAATCAATCTCCACAACCAACAATCCCCCACTTGGAGAATAATCACAACAACTCCATCGTTGTTGTACTTGTTGGACTATGATCCATCTTGGACCTGGAAAATTTCTCATCTTCATTTTCGTGCTTGAAGACTAACTGAAGTCTGAAACTAATCAGGAACTCAGTTTCTCCCTGGTTACTCCCTTTGTTAACATCTTTGTAGGATTCTGACTAGTGTGTATATTTTCCAACTTCAAATGTCGATCTTCCAAGACGAATCGTGTGAAATGGTACCTAATTTGTATATGCTTAGTCTTCTAATATAAGGCTGAGTTCTTTGCAAGATGAATGACACTCTCATTGTCACAGTACAACCTGATATTCTCTTGCTTCTTTCCCAATTTCTCCATAAACCTTTGTAACCAAATAATTTCTTTATTAACCTCTGTAGCAACAACATACTCTACTTTTGTTGTCAAAATTGCAAAAACCTTTTGTAGTTTTGAAATCTAACTTACTATTTTTCCACCTACAATAAAAACATATCCCGTGGTGCTCCTCCTGCTATCTTTATCACCTACCATATCTAAATCAACATATCCTTGTAGAATAGTTTATGAACCTTCAAAATATAATGCATGAGTACTAGTACATCTCAAATAATCAAGAATCCACTTTACTTATTCCCAATGTTCTTTACTTGGATTGTTCATATACCTACTCACAACTCCCACTACATGTGCAATATCTGGTCTTGTGCAAACCATCACATACATCAAGCTTCGAGCTACTGATGAATAAGGGACCATGGACATGTATTATATCTCCTCCTGTGTCTTGGCACACATTTCCTTAGTTAATTTGAAATGGTTAGCTGAAGGTGTACTAATTGATTTTTCATTCTGCATTGTAAACCTCTCCAACACCTTTTCTATGTACTCACCCTAAGACAATGTCAATTTGCGATTTTTCCTGTCTCTTGTTATTCTCATACCAAGGATTTTCTTTGCAACACCCAAATCCTTCATCACAAATGAATTAGCTAATTTCTTCTTGAAAAAATTTATATCCTGCCATATTAGAACCTGCAACAATCATGTCATCTACATACAATAGCAAGATAATATAGCTTCAATTTTCTATCCTTTTAAAATAAACATAGTGAACATGATGACATCTACTATAACCGTGTTTTGTCATAAGCCTGTCAAACTTCAAATACCACTACCTTGGAGCTTGATTTGGGTCATACAAACTCTTCTTCAACATGCATATGAAATTTCTCTTCCCTTTGACCTCGTACCCCAATGGCTGCTACATATAAATCTCTTCCTCCAAATCTCCATGGAGAAAATTTGTTTTTACATCTAACTATTCAAGATGCAAATCTTTTACTACCATAAGACTTAAWATAATCCTAATTGAAATCATATTAACAACAGGAGGAAATGTTTCATCAAAATCTATATCTTTCTTTTATGCAAACCCCTTTACAACAAGTTTTGCCTTGTACGATTTTTTTCCTCCTTCTTTTTCCTTCAACTTGTAAACCCATTTATTCTGCAATGCTCTTTTTCTGCAGGCAACTGAACTAAGTCCCAAGTCTAGTTATTTACCAAGGAATCCATTTCCTCTTTCATGCCTTGCTCTCACTTATTTTTAGTGTCTACCTGCATTGCCTCTTCATAACATTCTGGTTCATCAGAATCAGTCAACAATAAATAATACAATGAATGAGAGTATCATTCAGGGGGTGTACTTAACCTGGTAGATGTTCTAACAACACTTGCATGAGTTTGAGGTACATGTTTCTCCTGTAGTTGTACATTTTGATTTTTTGCTACCTTTGGAATATCTTTTTCAGTGATCTTAGCAAGCACTGTGTATTCTGGTTTTTATTTTTTTGTATCTGTCCCTACAACTAATCTTTGTACATGACCTTCTCATTGAATATGACATCTCGACTCCGAATGATTTTGTGATTTTTATAATCCCATAAATGATAACCAAAATAATTAACACGATATCCAATAAAGGTACACTTCTTGGATTTTGTCTCGATCTTTTTTTCTATTTTCTTTATCAATATGGAAAAATGCTTCACAATCGAAAGTCTTCAAAAAAGAATAGTTTATCTTTTTACATATCGATGCCTCCTGTGGAATTCCACCATTCACAGAGTTTGAAGGTCCTTTGTTTATTAAGTAAGCATTAATATCTACAATATCTCCCTAAAACTGTAAGGGCAACCCAACATGCAATCTCATACTCCTTGCACGCTCCATGATTGTCCTGTTCATCCTTTCTTACACACAATTTTCTTGTGGTGTTTCTGGAACTGTCTTTTCTTTACGAATCTCATGGTATGAACAGTGATCATCACACTCCTTACTGCAATATTCACCTCCATTTTATGATCTAAGACACTTCAAACTTTTTCCTATATCATTCTCAACCAAAGCTTTCCATTTCTTAAAAGTATCAAAAACATCATATTTTTGTTGAATGCAATAAACCCAAGTTTTTCTGGTTGCATCATCAATAAAAGTAATACATTTGTATTCACAAGCTGTAACCTTTCACTCTTATTTTCTTTTCAGACTCCAATAAATATGATTCTCTTATGTTTTCTATAAATACAATGCTCACAGAAATACAAATCAATTTGTTTAAGATTTGGCAACAAATTTCTTTTATGAAGTAAGGGTAGTTTATGCCACCTATGTATTATGTTTAGTTCATGGTTTGTTAACCCATTATTGAGTTATTGAGTCTGTGATTTTTTCCCAATTGATTTTCATGTGAATAACCTTGTGTTCGTAAATTTCAAGAAATAATGGGTTTTATCTCGTTTAAGTAATCTTATATTCAAACCAGATGTTACTCTTTCCCTCAATGATTTCGTCTTTGATATGGTTTGTTACTCTTTCTCTCAATGTACTCCGTCGAAAGAAAATCGTGTTTTTTCTGAATATATTATATATAATTGTGTTTTTTCTGAAGAAAATCGTGTTTTTTCTGTATAATTTATCTTTACGCAGAGGGTCTCCCATTGTCGTGCGTCCGTTCAGTGTATATCATTATTCTTAAAACCTGATTTTTGGAGAAGCTCTAGATATTTTTTTTAATGGTGTGTCTTTCTGTTGTGAGGGAACCCATTACTAGAGGAAATTCGGTCGTCTGAGTTTTATGCCGTTTCCGTTTTTATTGTTTGCATTTCCTTCAATGTTTGGCAATTCTGATTATGTTTGTTATATACACAGAAGACAAAGGGGAGTTTCTCCTTACCTAACTCCAACAGATCGCTCCTTAAATGATGAGGGTAAGGTTAACCACCTTTTGATATTGTTTCCCTTCCATGATATTGTACTAATCATTTTCTTTACTTGCTACAGGTGAACAGGAAAATCCGTTCTATGGGATTTTTCTATGGGATTTTTTTACGGGTACAAATAAGGTACTCGGTTTTCAATATTGACGAGAACCATTTTAAAATTTAAACTTTTTTTAAATTGTCCCCAAGGAGACTAGACTTTTCCTGTAGAGTGGCGAATGATTTTCGGATGAATAAATGCTCCACCGCTATATCTCTATACTGTTACTACCTCACAATTCTCCAAATTCATCATTCTATCAAATTTATACACATGTATACAAACTTTTTCCAATGAGATTGAATTTACAAAAATATAATATTTTTTGATATTTAAATAAAGTTTATAAATAAAATACAAATGAAAACAAATTGTAGGTCATATTGTCAACAAACGGAAAATAGGTGGAACAACCACGTTTCAACTAATTATAGATATAGAACAACCAAGTTATCACCCTTAAGTTTGACTATTACTCTATAAAAGCAAACTGAGCTCCACTCCTTAACCAATGTACCTTTGTACCATTAGGAAAATCATTTGCCAATCATTTTCTTAACACATGATTGCTCACACAACAAATATCTCATTTCCTCACCATACTAAACTACCTATTGCCTCCCACATATGTTGTATATATTATTTTTCTTTTTCCTAGGACTTTTCATTAAATTCATTTCCCTCGTTTCTATGGTATTAGCACGAGGCGGTCGTTTCTATGGCATACCAATGCCAATTTATTTCGCTGATAAATTACACCCATTTAATTATCGATAATCTCTTGAAGCAACTTCTTCACATGTGTATCGTACTTATTCACAATCTCGCTTACAAGAAATCTGCTAAAACTCGAAGCTCGTTTCTGCTGATCACCCTAAGCCCAGATTTACAAAGTGCGGTAATAATATTTAAAGCAGCTGTCACGTGAAATGGCCTGAATTCAAAACCTGCAACGACTAGTTCCACCATTCGAACAATATGTTTCACTATGTCCAACCTTTGCAGCCTCTCCTTCTCGTAGTCATAGTTATTATCTTCGGCCGTAGCTATACCAATAGAAATCAATTGGAGCCCTCGCGGAGCTAAGGAACACCATTACACCAAAAGAGGACTAAGGGGAAGCTATTATGAAGAGAAAAGTAGAATTTTATTAAAAGAGAGAAAAAAAAGGTAATTTAACTCTTAATAAAGAGAATAGTTCACCATTATTATTAGAAATGAGCTTAAATTGGGACCTCCCAACTTATTAAAGTGAAACAATTTTATTACTCCCAATTACCTCCCAACTTCTTAAAGTGAAACAATCTTATTACTCCCAATTCTTTCTTGAAGTGAAACAATCTTATTATTAAGAACAATGCTTTATCATAAAATTAGTTGCTAACCAAACTAACATGAAATGCAGGTAGACATATAGTAATGGTTCAACAACTAAACCTTGTTAGGGAAATAATGTCCAAAAAAATGAAACCGCTTAAGCGAAATGTGTATGTGAGCAATTAAACTCACAAATGTCTCTTCCTCTCTCTTTGCTTTGTATTTTGTATTTTGGTATTAAAGCTCAGGTTCAGCCATTGAAGCTCGTGAGCAGAGAGAGAGAGAGGGAGGCTCAATTGTTGTGGCCATGAGAAGAGGTAGCAGAAGTCTGACTCCAGTCTTGGTGGAGACATGAAGGGTTGTGAGGGCCTGTGTGAGCTTGGTAAATGAGAAGATTGTTTGTTGTTTTATTGATTGCACAATCTGGAGAGAGTCGCAAGTAGAAAATAGCTTATACGTTGACGTGAGCGTTGTGAGTTGTTGTGTGTTGAGGAAGATGAGAGATTTGTGGATGCTTCGAAGGAGTTCAATTTGTGTGTGCTAGCAAAGTTTGATTTGCTCAAAAGGATGTAATATCCCCCCAAAATAAATTATTATTGAAGTCTGAAAATACTTAGTAATTTATTTCCGTTTTTGGCAAAATTCGAATTTGGAAAATTATTGTCAATTTAATTTTCCCAACTAACTCTTTGACTATGACACTTGTAAGAGACATAATTTTTATATTTATTGTTGAGAGACAAATGGAACGCTGAAATCAGTTGACCATGATGCCATTGGAAGCCCCTGGAAAATCAGGGATTTGTAAAGTTGTGAAAATTCCCAAGGAGAAAATACCTAGGCACAAGATGCTTTTGCATATATAGCATATGGGAGGAGGTAGGATGCTGCCTAGTATGCTAGGGGGGAAGACGGACTTGTTGTTACGAGCACTACTTTTGAGTGTGAAGCAAGGAGAACTTCCAATCTGAAGAAGGATGTCACTTGTGTTACAAGAACTACTTCTGAGTGTGAGGCAAGGAGAATTTTCAGATCTGAAAGAGGAATATAGCGAAAGAGAAGTTTCAAGGTTCACCCTCATGGATTCATGGTCAGGATAAGGGGTGAACAGAACAATAATATTGGTTGTTATGTTCTATGGTTGGGTGGAACTTGGTTGTTCCATTTGTTGTCCCAACAATTTATTCAGATATGTTCTTCTACTCTTCCCTCGTTGAATGTTTTGTTGATTAATATTTGGTAGAATGCATTTACTTAGTTCTGGTTAAATGTTCTATTGATGAATGACTGATAGGATACATTTACTTGTTGGGTAGAAGGAAATGAATGATTGAATAAGCCTTTGTAGTTGAATTTATTCATTGAGTAGAGCCAAGAACGATTGTTGTATGTGCTAAATGTTGATAAATGTATGGAATTTTCTTGAGTAGAGCTAAGAAAACTCTTGTGTGTATTGTTGTTGACAAAAGTGTGAAAGTTTTTCTATTCATATGATATAATCTATGGTCTACAATATGTTGAAATAATGTAATTGCAAAGAGTATTCTTATTATTATTGATATATTATTCATAGGATCAATCCCCATTGTGGATTGATCATGTCGGTTATTGTATTAGGACCAAATCCCCTTTTGCAGATTGGTTAACAGACAATTGTAATAGGCAGAATAAGAAGTCGGCCCCAACAGTTATTATTGAGACCCAGAAATATAATAAAGGTGGTTTTAACCACCTAGAGTAAGAAGTCGGCCCTACCAGTGAAGACACTTCACACGTGCCAGACTTGTATATATAGGGAAGCTAGCGCCTCACTTTATCACACAACTCACTTGCTCATTTCTAAGAGGCAAGTTTCAATTTACCAATTGGAGAGAGGAAGACGAGTGGCACATCTTTTGGAGAGGACTTTCTGTATTGGTTTGAGTTATCTCTTGGCATTGTATTGACAATTTATAATAAGGAAGTTTTGTTGGGTTTTCTTCCCCTAGAGGGTTTCCCAGGATAAATGTTGTGTCTCTTGTGAATGTGTATTTCTCAGTGATATTGCTCTTATGCTGTTGTTATCTATTGAAATGCAAAGAACTATAATAATGGCATAAACATTAACATGGTATCAGAGCCACCTTGAAGGAAGCATATTTCGCAAGAAGAAAAACGTCACTGTTACCGTACCTACAAATTAGGGTTTTTCAAAAGTGAAGTTTTTCAGCTCCAAAACCACCTAGAAAGTTGGGCCCTCCCTCAAGGATCATTGTGGCACCCTCAAC
>SNQJ01S0019191.1:119203-130311 GCA_010110895.2 Picea sitchensis | reverse complement strand
CAAGATGAAAACGTAGAAGCAATTTCGTCTAAAGAGTTGACTCCCACGATATCGTGTAATGCATTGGCTGGAATTAGCACTCCTCAAACCCTCAATATCAAAGGATACATCAAAAAGAAAAAGGTAATAGTCCTAACTGATTCTGGCAGTACTCATAATTTCATTCACTATAAATTAGCCAAATCTCTTAATTTCTTTGTATATCCAGTGCCAGAGTTTCAAGTAATGATTACAGATGGAGGAATTCTCTTGTCAAGGTCTTGGATAAAAACAATTGGGGGAACCATGCATATGGATCTCTCATATGATACTATTCCTACTTTTGGGGGAGAGCACAGAAGACTTTACAGGGAAGCTCATTTGGGTTACATCATTAGTGATGAAGCAAACCCCACAAATCATCGTGTTTTTTTCCTTTGATACAAATTTAGGATCTAGCATTTTGCAGCTCACCGACGCTCCTGAAACTCCTCTTGAAATCAGAAAACAATCTGTTACCTTTTGTGAGGAGTCTCCTTTAATCACCTATGTTTGGAAGATGTTCATTGATGGAGCCTCTTCTAAGGAAGGTGTTGGTGTTGGAGTGGTCTTTGTTTCACCAACTCAAGAGACTATATTTTTTTCATACAAAATAGAATTTGAAACTACTAATAATGAGGTAGAGTATGAAGCTCTTGTCTTGGGACTGAGGGCTGCTAAAGACATGGGGATAGAAGAGCTATCAGTATTTGGGGATGCTGAATTAATAGTCCATCAGATTAAAAATCTTTATCAAACAAAACACCCTAGGCTTAGATCTTATAGAAATGAAGAGTGATACTTAGTGGATAGTTTTTTCTCAACTTTTAACATTTCATTTATTCCTAGAGAAGAGAATACCATGGCTGATTCTTTGGCTGTATCAGCAAGCAAATTCAGAATTCCCATACCACCAAAAATCAAGTATGATGTAGAAGTCAAGTACATGCCTTCTATACTGGACAATGTAAAATATTGGAAGGTGTTCGAAGATGATTTAGAACTTAAAAATTTCCTCGAATCTATTGATGAGTTTTCTGCATTACACATTGATCAGGATCATGATTCAGAAATTAATCCTCATGCTGATGTTTTCCTCAATAAAATCGCTAATCATCATATTGTGCATCTACCTAGAAATCATATTTCAAAAGGACTAGTTCCTTTGGAAAGATTAGTTGATGGGAACGATGTGGCAGTGAAAGGGGAAGTATCCACTGATGATGATGATATAGCTGAGTGCAATTTGGGCACTAAACAAAATAAAAAATATGTCAAGTTGTCAAGCAGCCTATCAGAAGAGAAGAGGGAAGAATATACTAAGTTGTTTAAGGAATTTGTTGATGTATTCACTTGGACTTATGAAGATCTCAAAACTTATGACACAAGCATTATAGAGCACAAGATTCCATTAAAATAAGACACAAAACCCTTTAGGAAAAAGTTGAGCCAAATCAATCCTCTGTTACTACCTGTCATGGAGAAAGAGGTAAAAAGTATTTTAGATGAAAGAATTATCATTCCTTTGAGGTATTCTGAATGGGTGGCCAATTTGGTCCCAGTAAGAAAAAAGAATGGAGAAATTAGACTTTGCGTTGATTTTCGAAATCTAAACAGAAGCTCTAAAAAGGATAATTACCCTTTGCTCAATATGGAGCACATACTACGGAGGGTGATAGGAGCAGCCATGATGTCCACGGTTGATGGTTTTTCCGGGTACAATTAGGTCTTTGTTTTTCCAGAAGATAGAGAGAAGACAACCTTTACCACTCCTTGGGGTACATTTATGTACACGAAGATGCCCTTTGGTTTGATGAACGCAGGGGTGACTTTTAAACGAGCTATGGACACAACATTTATTGGAGAGAAGGACAAGTTTGCTGTTATCTATTTAGATGACATAACAGTTTTCTCTTAGTCTGATAAAGAACACTGTGATCATTTAAGAAAGGTTTTCTTGAAATGCAGAAAATTTGGTCTCTCTTTGAATCCGAAAAAATCATTGTTTGCCATGAAAGAAGGAAAATTATTGGGGCATATTGTGTCAATTGAAGGGGTAATGATTGATTCCAGCAGGGTTGAAGCTATACAAACATTGTCACTTCCAAGATCCAAAAAATAGGTTCAATCTTTTTTGGGAAAAAATAATGTTTTGAGAAGATTTGTGTCAAATTTTGTTGAGTTGGTTAAGTATATCACAACCATGTTGAGGAAAGGTAGTGAAATCAAATGGACTGTTGAGTCCCATAATTATTTTGATCATATAAAGAAATATTTGACTGAAGCCCTGGTCCTTATTAGCCCAGACTACTCCAAGGAATTTCTTATTTTTTCTTTTGCTTCTTTTGATACAGTAGCAACAATTTTATTGCAGAAGAACAATGAAGGCTTCGAGCAGCCCATTGCCTTTTTTAGCAGGGCATTGAGAGATGTTGAATTGAAATATGACATCATGGATAAGAAATCCTACGCATTGGTTAAATCTCTCAAGTCCTTCAGATTTTATGTACTGCATTCAAGAGTCATTGCCTATGTCCCATCAACTATAGTGAAAGAAATTCTTATTCAGCCTGATATAGACAGAAAAAGGAGTAAGTGGATTGCTAAAATCCTTGAATTTGATTTGGAAATTAATCCTACCAAATTGGTTAAAGGCCAAGGTTTATCGAAGTTTTTGGATGAATCGAATTGCTCAACATTGGGGGTGAATTTCATCCACTCATGTTCAGAAAATCAGTAGGCTGAATCAACTGATAAAGGTTCTCAAGTCATCTCTGCATTGGCAGATTGCAGCTGGTACAAGGACATTATATTTTTCCTGCATAATTTACAACCTCCAAATGGTATGGAAAAGATCAAGGTGAGAGCCTTAAAACTCAAATCAATAAAATATTGCCTTGTTGATCAAGTTTTGTATTGGAAAGACCCATTAGGAGTGCTTTTGAGGTGCTTAGACCCACAAGAAGCCCAAAAGATTATGTCTGATTTTCATGACAGTTTATGTGGGGGGCATCATTATTGGAGAACCACGACATACAAGATCCTTAGGGCCGGGTACTTCTTGCCTAGTTTGTTCACCGATGTTTATGCTAAGATCAGAGCCTGTGCTAAATGTCAGAAGTTCTCTGGAAAGAAGTAGCTTAAGTATTTTCCATTAAAGCCTGTGGCAGCTTCAAGACCTTTTCAACAGTGGGGCCTAGATTTTATTGGGAAAATTCATCCCGCTTCCAGTGGTCAACATAGATGGATCCTGACTGCTACAGATTACTTTACTAAGTGGATTGAAGTTATTCCTAGAAGGAATTCTTCCCACAAATTGATCATTGGTTTCCTTGAGGACATTATGGCAAGGTTTGGGCGTCCGAACATAATTGTCACTAATAATGCTAAATCTTTCAAGGTTGAACCGTTGATTCAGTTCTGTGAACAGTTTGGAATCACATTGGTTCACTCTACCCCTTACTACCCTCAAGGGAATGGACACGTAGAATCCTCAAACAAAAGCCTTATAAAGATCATTAAAAAGTTGTTAGAGGAGAACAAAAAGGCATGGGACTCAAAACTCAAATTTTGTTTGTGGGCTGACAGAGTGACAATAAAGAGGTCCTTGGGAATTTCCCCTTTCCAATTGGTGTATGGAGTTGAGGCCATTTTTCCTTCTCATCTTGCCTTACCTGTGGAAAAATTCTTCCAAGATTACCAAGGGGAGCTTGACCATATGATCAGAAGGATTCAACAGTTGGTTGAAGTGCAATAGACTCAGGAGCAACTTGTAGATAAATCACATGATCATCAACTAAAGATCAAGCAGGATTTTGACAAAAAAGTGAACTAAGAGGATTTTCAACTGGGCGATATGGTGCTCAAGTGGGATGCACCGAAGCAAGATAAAGGCAAGCACGATAAATTTGAAGCTTTATAGATTGGTCCCTTCAAAATCTCTGAGGTATTTTCTAATAACACTTTCAAGTTGCAGAATATGGAGAATGCAAAATTTTTTGGTGGCCTTGTCAATGGGCATTTTTTGAAAAGGTACTTTTCTTGAGCCTTGAGTGGATTTTCATGTCATTGTAATTATCATTTTTCTTTCATTTTTGTTTCAATAATTGACCCCATAGCCCAATGGATAAGGCACTAAATCTACTCATTCTTGGCAGCCCACAAGGGGCATGCCATCCCTTGTGGAGCCAATGTTATCACACTAAGTTGCCTTGGGTTTTTAAGTTTGTTTCCATCTTTTCCTAAGCCTCAGATTTTAATTTTTTATTTTTAATTTCACCCCTTTTAAAGTTGTGTTTGTTAGGACCCCTTTTGATAAATAAAATGTTGAGTCGTAACTTATGTTTTGATCCTCGTTTGATTTTTTGGACTTAGAACCATTTTTGTTCATGAATTAAAATTTTGGTCTCCTTCATGATTTGTCACTAGGATCAATCCTTCCCACGACTAGACTGATTTGACAGACCATTCTCCTCATTCATGCCCTCGTAGACATGCCTTGTCGTCCTTGCCTACCTGTCCAATCATTTTTTGAAATGGGGTGTTGCCCACTCATCAGGAGTTTCTGTAGCACCTTTCCCATTCATCATTTTATACCTCGAGTTATGATTGCAATGATTGATGTCATTTTCCTTGTTTTCAACGCCAGGAGTTGGTTAAAAAGATACCTTCAAGATCTCGTATTTATGAGCCTCTGATAACGGTTTGTGATTTTGAAAAACTCAAGATTGTTACACTGCGCAAACTCACAGTTCTAACCAGGCGACAACAATGCTTCCAGATCCGATGTTGAGGTAGATTAGGAGGTTGTGATGTTCGTGACTTCATCTTGAAATATCGATGAGGCTTCAAACAAGTGTTTATTCCATAGGTATATCATGTTTCCTCCTCTGCACATAAATTTTCAAAGAGGTTAGCACTCAGAGTTTTGGATTATCGGGCTTGTATAGTTGAGGGAGACCTTTCTTCACAACATCTTATTCTTTTTATTGACAAGAAACCAATGCAGGAGGCAATGAAACCAGTTTCAAAGGCCTCAAAATCTACGATACTAGTTGCTAGAAGGGATCTGAACCAATTCCTCGCTTATCCTACCAGACTTTGTGTAAACAGTCTCATTTTACATATTCAAAGTCTACTTCTTCTAAGTCTATGAAATCATTAAACCAATCTAGGTGTTTCTGGGCTGATATGCTACCTTCAACATCATATAGTTTGATCCTTAGGTTATACTCCCGAGGTAAATCATGTAGTTGGGAAGGCAGTGCAAGAGGAGAAAATATAGATGCCATGGTTGTTGTGAGGGGTCGGAGTGTATGTTGGTTCTGAGCGGGGATCACTATAGGCTTGGCAGATGCAGCTAAAACCAAATCTTGGAATCTTTTTTCGTCAAATATGGTGCCGCTTAAACAAGATTCATATTTAGTTATGAACAGAGTCTGTTCAAATTTCATGTCAAACTCAAGGTCTTAAATGCTCATCACTTCGTCCTTGGGTAAGGACAGACATCTCTCTAGATGCGACATTGAGGTTACTAGATTTTCTTTTATTTTATGTACTATCTTTTCAAGATCAGACACAGGGATTGCAGCTTCTGGATCTAGGTTGCTCATGGTGTGAATTCTCTTGGGAGCTAGGATTTCTAGCTCACAATGTTTGGTGCAATTGGTCTCTTGGTAACAGAGTCTCCAGGGAAAAAATAATCTCAGCCAATAAGGTATTTGATCCACCGTCACCCTCAGGGATCAAAACTAGAGCTTCAAGTCATTTTTTCCCAGGGAATATTTCACTTTCGTTCTCCGACAATGGTGCCAGAATGTTAGCACTCTATAAATTTGTTTTGGCTGATGAAAAAATGACAGAGGTAATTATTTTAACCAACTTTAGAGATATGCACTCGCATACTCAACTCAGAGAGGGCTCTCTCGTGTCACTCGATATTTATTTAGCAATCAATGGCTAGATTTAATTTTTTGGGGGGGGTTTGATCAATTTGTTGGATAGGAAGGGGAGGGAGACTCAAGGATATGGAGTCGAAATTTTGGAAGTGAATGAAAACAATGAATGGATGGTAGAACTCTCCATAGAATAAATGTTAAATGAGGCAATGAATCTGAGTTATAAATTGAATTTAAGCAGAGTGTATGAAGAAGGAGAAAACAAATCATTGCATCAGATCATTACTTAAATGAATTATGAATTAACTAGGAAGAAAATTACACAGTTTAAATTGTTTAATCCAAGAGCATCATAAGATGAATTATGGGCCTTTAACTCTCCAATTTAAATAGAAGAAAATTTAAATGGAATTAAAGAACACGGGAAATACATACAATGAAAGGAAACAAAACTCATATCACCACTATTAGAATCTTTTCATAGAGACTTCAAAAGCTTCTGCATATGTATTCAATCCAGCTCCAGAAAATTACAATTGAGTTTAGAAACAACAAAAAGGTGCCCTTTCACTTCTGCCAACATTAATTCATTTGGAACTTCCAGTACTTATACAATTCGATACAATGGCTGAACTGAAACGTTTCAGCTGCTAAAACTAATTACAATAGTTTCAAATGACAGTCTCGGCATGTGAACCGATTTTCAATGATTAACAAAAATATTTCATAAACTAACGACTGATTTCTCTGAATTCTCACCTTCCATCCTTGCCATCTATCTTTCTCTGACCTTCTTTCAAACTCGCCAATCTGGTGACACCTGGAGGCAATTTGCTAGTTCCTGGAAAACTGTATTTTGTTTTACCTAGTTGCACGATATCTTTCCATTGTAATTCAGAAGGAATCTGGTAATCCATCATTTCTTTTATCAGGATCTCCAAGTCGATGCAGGTAGCATAAGTCATAGTTGGCATCTCGATATTCACGTTCTTAAAATGATTTAAGATCTCAAAGTTCGTGGTCAAATATTATACCAAACTTGGCCCTTTCAAGTTTTCCTCTAGGCCTTCAAACTTGGAATGATCGATTATGCACTATGCGAGGAGGGAGTTGTATTTATCTAGGTCATATAATTTCCCTTTGTCATCCCAAAATGATGGGAGGCCTTTGATAAAAAATTGCTCAAACAAATCCTTGAATTCATGTATACTCTGCTACATCTGTACAGATTTGGTCTGAACTGACTTGAGAAAATAGTGCTTAACAATGATCCTCCTAGCCCAAATGATCAGTGTAGTCATGTCTTTGACCCCAATGGTTTGAAGTTCAATAGTAGGAACATAAATCAGAAAATTTATAGCATTCTAGGACCACTCTGAGGGATTTTTCGCTAGTGTCTCATTCACAATGGTACATCTTCTTTGGGTTGTGACAACCATGCTATCTTTGTTATCTATGAATTTCAGGTACACCCTAAACTTAGCAGCTTCAGTAGCAATAGAATCCCAGATTACATGTTTAGCTCCCTACAAAAGTCCTTTACCTTTCAGCCTCATTTTCAATTTGCCCACTCTTTCTTGCAATTCTTGATTTTCTTTTTGGAACTGGGCCATCTTCTCATTCTTTATTTTCATCTCTTACTACAGCTTTTCTATATCTCCCTTAAGATTTTTGATTTCTCCTTCCTTCAAGATTACTTTGGACATAGATTGAACAATATATTCGGTGTTTGAATCAGCTCCCACTGTACCAGATACAACTGCAGATTTGTTTGATACCTCTACATTTCCTTGTGACCAATTCTCTTTTTCCTTCTCCAACTACAATACTTTGTCTTTGTAATTCAGTGCTTCCTGCCAAAATGTCTCGTTTTCTTGTTTTAGAGCAGTCATCACTATTATTTTTGGATTCTATGTGGCAGACATATTTAGCCTCTTCTTCATGCTTTGAATCATCTTGTCTTTTTCATATAAGGAAGCATTTACCCCTTGAGGGCCTTCAGATTCTAATCTTTTGACTTGAGTCTACGAGGCTCTGTTGGATTCTTTTTCTTGCCTCAATTGTCCTCCCAAATTGAGTGTATGAGTTTTCAGCCTTGCAACCCTCAAACACAAACTCAAGTAGTCTGAATACAACATGTCACTGGTGTTTCTTTGAAACTTTACCTTGTCTGTGGAACTGATATTTTCATAATGCAACTTGATTTCAGACACTTTATCCTCATATGCCACCGTTGTGTTGAGTATCTTTATTTCTACATCCCTAACCGATAATAGGGAAGACTTATGTTGAGAAACCATTTCTACCCCGGGAATCAAATCCCTTATTTCACTCATGGCTAAGCTCCCCTTCACAGCCTATTGATTTGCTAAATCTTCTTTGGATTGGTAAACTGCCCCAGGTGTCTTATCAAAGACATGTTTCTTGCTACTGAAAGCCCTTGAGCTTCCTTCACTCTGTGGCATGCTTTATGTACTAGCCTCTTATTTTTTGGTCCCACCCTCCACCATTTCCATATTCATTTTATTTTTAGTTTCTTCTTCCCCCAAGTTTATTATCTGCGGAGACTGTGTGGTTTTCATTTTCTTGATAAAATTTTGCTGACCGTTGGTGCCTAGGGCCTCTGAACTTCTCCTTTTGCTATAAACACTCATCTTGGGAGGTTTAATAATTATCCTTGGAGGAGTTTTTTGTTTCTGGGTATGTTGGGGGGTTGACTCTATTTGTTGTGTCTGATCAGGCTACAAAATGACCTCCATATCCGCACAGGTTTCCAGGTTCACCAGTTGATCAAAACCTTCAACATACTCATGTTCATAAGGGCCTTGTTTTCTCATCTGTCTTCTTTTAGATATGACCTGGTGTGGATCATATTTCCTCCCTTGTAGCTGTGCAAATTCAAACTCCTTGAGTTTTTCTTGGATCTGAGGCAAGCAGGATCTATTCTTCACAACAAAGGGTCCTATTATGAAAGGAAACTTTAAGTTAGACGCTTTGTGCATTTTGCGAAAGTGTTATATTTTTGAGATTATTCTTTGCCTGATGAACTCTAGGGAAAAGACTCTAGGAGTCAGGAAAATAGGTAGAAGGTAAGGTGCTTCTTGGTAACCATATACCCAAATTACAGTAGAGTGCATGAACGACACCCAATCTCCCACTCTATTCTCTGGATTGGGCTGCAAATAAATTTTCATTTCTTCTAAAACCCTTGGCAGGCTAGTGTTGAAGATTAAGCTATAGACCCTGGACATGATCTTATTTATAAAAATGATCATTTTGATCCTTTTGCATTCAGTCGAGATGAATGCAGCTTCAGGGAAATCTGTCTTATTCATTTCTAGGAACATTTTCAGTAAGTGTGTGTATTACCTGAAGTGCCTTAGTGATTGGAAATTCACTAGCTTCTTGTGTATATTATCATCTATGAACTCTTCAAAACTGATATAGGTTGATGGATTGGACTCTGACTGAAAAAAGGTCAACAGAAAACCCAACATGACCTCTATTGCAAATTTTTCATTATCTAAACCTAAAATCTCACTGAGTATGGAACAGACCCACTGGACCTAAATAACCATGACACTTACATGCATAGGTAATGATAGACTCTCAAAATGATGTTTGGGTTTAACAATGGTCTACAAAAATAGGGTTTTGACCTCGGGGGGACATCTTCTGTAGATTGTAATTAGCTTCTCTTCCTCGAAGGGTTCATACGGTAAATATCGTAAAATAATGACCGGGGACCCTCCTTTTATACATGATTTTTGATATCGAGGGAGAGGCAAAGAGGTTTGGGGTAGAACGATTTTTGCCCTGATATGCCTCTAGTAGCTCCATGTGGTCATGACCTGAAACCATGGTATTTCTATCTGCTCGCTCTCAAATGATTAAACCTTGCGCTAGTTCCCTACCCGATACATTTTGTGACCGTCGATTTGGGATGTTCTCAGATCTTTGGCCCGCTAGGTCCCATCAAACCCTCGCTTCCACTATATTTATCCCTTCTCTGCTAGATGTGACCCTTTTCTCCAAACTATCGTGTCTTCACACCAATCTGGCCTCTCGCTAAATCCCGGGACTTGGATTCCATAAAAAAATGTTATGGTGATAACACAATCTATAAAAAATATTTAATAATTGACAAATGAGTAGGGAGTGAAAGATGGTTCATGGGATATTTGGGGGTATTGTAATAAGAGAAAAAGTGATCTCATGACCGGGAGTAAGAACACGAGTACTGCTAAACAATTCATTAAATAACTGACTATGCAGACAATACCAAAATATATCAGTTGTCATTTATCTTTGCGTCATCGTTTACCACTGTCAAACAAAGTTTAAATTTTATTTAGTGAACAGGGCATGTAAAAATGAATTTGGGATCGTGAGGGCGTTATAATGAGATAAAAAGTGAGAAAATGAGAGGGTATAATACATATATTGTTCTTAAAATAAATTAAATCAAACAACAATCATAACTCTCTTTCAATTAAAATCCAAAAAGAATACACTTCCAAGACCCAAAACATTTAATTGTCCCTTATTTACATACATATTGTTTGTTGTCTTCAATAAAAAAAATTAATTTCCCAGATTTCTTCAATTTATATCAATCTGTGCATTCTATATAATGACTATGAAAATCATTTCCAATTCCACAGTAACAACGTAACCATTTGAACCACATCCCTGCATGCTCTAATGTTGATCTCTTCTTTTTAAAACAAACATAATATGTACAACGATTCCCATTATCTATATCCAATATTCATCCCTAGAAATCAAATAATAATAGACCTAGCGCTAACCACCAACAATCAACTATCATCAAACAATAATCGGGCCCGCTGTAATCACCCAGAGGTCCCTTTCAAATATGGACATAATCAATAGCATGTTCGATGAACCTATCATATACACAGGTACTCAACAATATAATCATCGATACCAATATTAATTCAACAACAACACTTAACAAAAAACACGTAGCCCTGAACCTGAGATCCACATTCATCAAACATATACAGAATTCCTTCCAAAATAAACACTCGATAAAAGATAGATCCATATGATGCATGAAGAGAATAGAACCAAACCATACACATGTGTCTTTTAACTTAAATAGAATCATGGCCATGCTAGGTTTTAACACAGTGATGGATGGAATAACCATGAATCAATCAAAAGGAA
>SNQJ01S0019191.1:94179-109455 GCA_010110895.2 Picea sitchensis | reverse complement strand
AGTTTTGAAGTAGGGGATTGGGTGTTTTTAAGACTACAACCATACAAACAAATGTCCCTCAAGAAAGCCAAGAAGGATAATAAATTATCACCAAAGTACTATGGACCTTATAAGGTGTTGCAAAATATTGGTACTATGGCATACAAATTGGAGTTTCCTGCATCTTCACAAGTACACCCAGTTTTCCATGTTTCATGCTTAAAGAAGGTTATAGGTGAAAAGATCCCAGTTCAAACTATATTTCCAGAACTTGAAGAGGAAGGAAAAATCATATTGGATCCTGAAGCCATCACTGACACGAGAATTCACCAACTGAGGAATAGATCTATTTCAGAGTATCTCATTAAATGGAGGAAACTATCGGCTGAATATTCCACTTGGGAAGATGAGTATTTTATACAAAAGCATCCAGAGTTACTCAAGCGTTGAGGACAACACTTGTCTCAAGGGGAGGGGCATGTTAAGCCCTAATATTGGCTCATTACCCCTTAATTGGGGCATATTACATTAGTAATGTTATTTTATTTATGTCGGCTTTATTCCATTAGTTGTAATTATACCTCCTAGTCTCCTATATACACCAAGGAGACATTTTCATTTGGAATCATCTTGTACTTGAACATTTATGTGGGGTAAAAGGAGGTTGCCCCCTCGAAGAGGCTTATTATCTGAAATTCTCTCTTTTTCAAAGCGTTGAGTACTTATTCTGAGGTTTTTCTATGCTATATTGATATTTGGTTCTTAAAATAGGCACGCATCATTCAACTTCCTCAATTCAACGCATATTCTTATCATGCCTTGTTTTTTCTCCTGAACTACCACCAGGCTTATCCATTCTGATTCTTCCACAGGTTCTATGATTCTAGCTTCAAGCATCCTGTTGATCTCATATTTGAATTTTTTCTTATATATTGGATTTAGTCCGTATGTTTGTTGTCTGATCGGTCTTGCCTCAACTCTGAGTGGTATCTTCATTTCTCCTAGCTCTCCTGCTATGCCCTTCATTTCTGTGAACGTTGTGGGGAACAAGTCATTGTACTCGCGCAGTAACTCTGTTATGATTTCCACTATTTGCTCATCCCAGTAGTCCCCAATGTTGGCCATTTTAAGATTCTCAGTTGTCCCAATGTTGACTTTATTTACCTTGATCAGCGCAACAATTACTTCTGATTCTAGAGGTGGACCTTTCACTTCTCTTTCTCCTTTGGCTTCCTCAATATGGATACCGCGTGGATTGTCTTCATCTGGTACTTCGTCCTACATATGGTAGAATGCCAGCAGTTCTTTCACTATCTGTCTATTCCGTTGTTGTTCTTCTATTATGAGCTCGACTTCTGGTTCCTGAATGAATATCACCCCTCTTATTTGTTTAAATGTTGCATCTATTTTGGGGTTATCATGTTCAAATGAGAAAGTGACTGTAAATTTTTTTTGTAGTTCTCTCAAACTCGTAGTTCATTTGTGCAGTTCCTCGTATTTATACCAGTTTGTTGGGATGCCCTCTAAGGTATGTACGAAATGATGAGGCCATTCCTCTGGGGGTGTCATTTTACACAGCTCTCTGCACTTCTCCAAGTGTTCTGTTAGTGCCCCCTGTCCATCATATTTTTGTTGCTGGTTTTTTCTTTGTTCTGCACCAAACTGTATACACAGTAACCGCTTACATTCGTATTAGTCCTTGATTGTTTCCTTGTGTGCGCCCCACCATCTTGCAGGTGTGGCCTTGAGTGTTATATCTAGTGCTAAGAGTCTCTGATTTTCTAACACTTCATCTTCGTAACATGGCAGTAATGCTTCTATATCATTTACCCCATGGAAACTGGGTGGTTCCCTTATCTTTGTACCTACCCATTGTACTACGCGGTCTAGTCTTGCGCATCTTCTTGTGGAAACTTCATGTAGCCTCTGTTTCCAGTTCTCTAAACCTATATTTGAGTCTGATGCACATGAAGTAGTGCTCTTCCAATTGAGTATTCCATCCGCAGTTGGGTTTACGTAATCCTCATCTTGTGCAGTTTTTTTATACAATTGGTTAATTTCCTCCAAGTCCAAGCAAGTAGGCTCTACAAACCTTTCCCCTTCTGATGGGTCTAATGGTGCAATGACCCTATATTCTCCTGACACAAATGTCATTTTCCGTGCCTTTAAGTTGATTATGGCCTGGTTATCAAACTCCCAATCCAAGCCAATCAATTTTGGATATGGTGTTGTGTCGTCCACTATTTCAATCACTTTGAAGTCTGCTTTAGTGTGCACTCCATCCAGGTATACATTCACTCCTTTCAGTCTCCCAATTGGTAGAAATATGTGTTGATTTGTTGGTTTCGTCTGAATGGGTGAATATCCTAATGTGGGCTCTCCCATACATTTCCATGTCTTCCTGGGTAATACATTGAATTCGGATCCTAGATCTAGTATGATATCTCCCATGTTAAAATATCCAATGTTGGTGTCCAACCTGAACTCCCTACTTTTTCTTCTCCTTGTATGTAGGTGATTGATTGTTTTCTATTCTAGTTTTCCTTCTGTCTCTATGCTACATCTTTCTAACATACCTTGTAATATCTTGACAAAGGATGGATCATTTAGTAATTTTACGCATGATTGCAAAAAGCCTTTAATTGTACTTACTTGTCCCAGGGGATGAATTTCTTTGGTATGATCCAACGATGGAGGCATCTCGTACTATGGCACTTCCTTGCTATGTTGCGTGATTGAGGTCGACATGGTGTCTGGATTTAGAAATTCTTGTATGGCTTGCTTAAATGTTTCCTTCTTGTTCTACACATCGAACTGTTTCCTTGTTTCGGCATTCTTCTTCACCCATTGGTGTTGTGTTGCCTCTTGTCGTACTGTGTCATTTCTTGTTTTATCTCCTCCGTGTGTAACTATGTTGATGTTTCTCCCTTCATCCCTCACTTCTACTGAAATACATTAAACATTTTGATCGTTCTGATTCCTCTTTTCCTGGATCTTCCCTAATAACGTAGGACATTCTTCCGTGTCATGATTTGATGCGCGACAATACATACAAGTTGTTGGTGGAAGTGGACATTCTCTTGCATAATGTCCTAGTTGTTGACAGTTGTGGCATACCACTAGTCCTCGACCTCTTCCAAATCCTCCTCTTTCTCTTCCTCCTCCTCTATAGCCATCTCGATCCCCTCACGGTGTGTTATACTGAGGTGTCTGATTGTACTGCGCGGTATTATATTGGGGTTGTGTTGCGTTTTATTGTGGTTGTTTTGTATTATATGGTTGTTGCGCAGTATTGTACTTTGGTTGCGTAGTGTTGTATGGGGCTGGCACTTAGTTAAAATGAAGTGCATCTTTCCCAGACATCATTTCTTCCTGCACCCTATATGCATCTGATGTCCTCTCTCTCATAAATTCCATGGTTCTACAGTATTTTTCATCGTGGCCTACTGACTTGCAAAAGTTGCAGTATGAAATTTTTGGGACTGTCTGGTACTTTTTCATCATTGGGCAGTGATATGGATCGTGGCCCTGTTTCTTACAGATTTCACACCATAGTCCTCTTGTTGGTAATGGATTTGGAATCTGTGTTTCCATATATTGTGTGAATGTTGGGCATTCGTTCTTATGGTGTCCTTCTGTCCTGCATGTGGTACACCAAATGGCTTCTCGTTTGTCCTTACTTTTGTTGCAGGGCTGCCTGCAGAGCCTCTGCATGTATCATAAAAAAAAAATGTCGCAGTGGATATTTTAGGTGTGGTAATAGTGAGTTCACAAACAGGTGTCTGTGTTGCATATCTGTCATGAGATATTTCAACTTTCCTTTCAATCGATTGAATATCTAGTCAATCTCCCATACGGATTCTCCTAGTTTCTGTCTAACTTATATCATCTCGTTCATGTACTGATCCTCTGAAATTGGCTTCTAAAACTCATATATCAACAACTTTTTGATATTTGTTATCATTATGGTTGTCCCTAGTGGGTTTTTTGTAGCTAGACGCATATACCAATATAGTGCATGATCCCTTAGTGTGATCGCTAACTGTGAAATTTTAGTTTCCTCGTCTGTGATCTATTTTTCTTCCTAGATCTTTCCATAGATAAACAAGTGCTTCTTTGGGTCCTCTTACACTTCTTCTTTGAATTCAGGTAACCTAATGGTGGGATCATGTTCTGCCATCATGAATGTTGAACTACTACCTCCGCGCAGTGTAGATACTTGACTAATTCTTCATGAACTGGATCCCCCAGTTGTTGTTCCTTGTGTAGATGTACTTCATGTTGTCTTCCTTCTCCCAAAATATGGTTGTCTAAATGGTGGCATTATTTTTGGTGTGTTAGTCGCACATGGGTTTATGGGTTCCACACTAACATTAATATGGATATGATTTCTACCTTTGGTTCTCGTTGTTCGACCTATCATCTTTCTCTCATATGTTGCGCGTAGGATTTCCTCAATCTGCTCCATAGCCCGAAGATCCTCTACCTCCTCTTCATCACTTGCCAAGCCTTCCCTCGTGGTTATGGCTCTCTTCTTGGTGTTCACCTTGTATTGGTAGGGCACTCCATTGTGCGTCTTCCCAGCTGTCGCCATGATCCACTTTATCTGGTCATCATCCATCATGATTGGGTCCAAGGCTTCCTCCTTCTTTCCTTTATCCCTTTCTCCTTCCATTTCTCCTTTTTCTATCAGTGATTCTCCCCTTCCCCCATGCACGTAGGGAAGTTTAGTTGTCTAATTCCATTGTCATTACACCTTTGTTATAGAGAAATATCTTAATAGAAGTATACAATGATCGAATATACCTTCCTCGAGTTCCATGTAGAAACTCTTGCTCTACTACGTTGTACGACTTCACAGTATCTACTACAAATTATGTTATAAAGCCTGCTACAATACTGTCGAGCCAAAAATCTACTACACGGGTGAATTTGTTATTCACCTGTTGTAGCTATGTGATCTGAACTGAGTTCCACTCTAACTACCGAATCTGATTTGTTGCATGGTTATCCTTCAACCTCAATTTCCACTCCTACAATAAGTGTGGAAAATCACAAAAAAAGACTTCATGCAGATCAGTAAACACATATTTCTCAAGATATTTGTGCGGTGTTACTCTAGGGTTTCTATTATCTTTCTACGCAAACTCTGGCTCCTTTGTCTTTAGCCAGATTTCAATCTTTTCTTTTGTGGGATTCCATGGTCTCAACATCCCCTTCTAGTAGCACATTCTCTCACCTTCTTGTCATCCGATTCGGTATTCTTTTGGCCCGCCTTCCGCAGATATTACATTTTGTTAACAGATATTTAACAGATCCCATCTACTCAATCCTCTGTTGTTCCAACCGAAAACAGAACCATTTGTTGGTTGCTTATTTGAGCTATGCCTTTAACATGATTGACCTAGGTTCAGGTCTACTAGGGATCCAACTAATCCTCTAAAACTATCGGCCCTCCTGGTAAACTAGAAGGCAACGCAGTACACAGGGTGCACTGCGCAGTCTCACCTGAGATAGTCTTAATGGGTGACTGCAATACTCAAGTACTTATAGTCTAGGACTGAATGGGGACCTATTAGTTGCATGATGAGAGCTCTATTTAATTATTAAAGCAATATACTAGCATTCTCATTCATGCATGTAATGTAATTGGATCCATTAACTCATTCATCATTCTAGACTCTACCCCTAGACAGTAAAAGAGACACAAGTATTCAATCACATAACACAGGATTTACCATGGTTCACCCCCTCTCAGGCTACATCCACAAAGATCTAGCTCTCAAGATCTTTTATTATGGTAGTTCCAAAACTATAGCGTCGCTTGATTTACAACTTATCCTTAGTCGGGTCGAGATCTATTATGAGGTGGAATAGATCACACCAGGCTCCTTGACCTGTGATCTAACCCTCAATATCTACCCTTCGGACCCTCTACAACTAAACAAATTACAAACTTGGGTCGTATGACAGAAGCATTGCAAACTAGTTACTCCTTCTCATGCAAGTAATGCTCTATCAAAACAGAACTCCTCTCCCCCCTCTCTAGACCTCCTAGGTATCTATATATATATGGTTTTGGTTGATCATCCATTACAATGTATTACAAAAACCCTAAACCTAACGTCGTTAGGTATTCCATGCATGTGCACATGCTACTCTTCCTTCCAGCTATCTCTTTCCTCATGCATGCCTTTCTTCCAAAAATAGAATTTCTCTCTGATTCAGCCTACTTCCAACAAGTGGAAAGAGAATATTGAGCCCAAGTAGGCCCGATAACTAGATCTAACTCTTGTGTGGGATTCATATCGTGGTTGGTCGAAGTCTACTGGAAAATTTTGTACGCAGCCTTAGCCACAGATAAGGGCATGGCCATACTGGAATTCCCTATCCCTTCCATCGAAGCTGATGGGGAAGGTATAGTCCATGGATCGTTACAGTAGCTCATTCAAAACAACGATACTTTCAAAATTTCAGCCCTCGGCTGGTCGAGAACAACTGATAGAAGCCTTACATCATTAGAAGGCAACGGGTAATCAAAATTTCCCATCAACGATGGAAACAAACCAAAACCTAAGTTGACATTGCCAGGCTATGGATTATCAATCATTAGGACTGTGGAAGCCCCAAATGAAGGGTCAAGACGAGAGAAAGACAACTAGTCGATGGTCACAATCTGACCCTCGTGTGGAAAACACAAGACCCGAAAAACTGTAGCAACCACCGCATGCATCGCATAAGTCCAAATTCTTCCTAACAACAGGTTGTAGTCGAAAGGCGCATAGACCACTTCAACTTCGACACACACAGTTTTACCTCCCAACTGCACGAGGAAAGAAGGAATAATTCCATGTGGTCTAAATGACCGACCGTCAAAAGTTGTAAGCAACCTAGGCGACGGAGAAAACTCAGGTTGGCTAATGGCCTTCCAACATGCCAACGACATCACGCAAGTCAAGGTACCCTCATCCACCACTATACGGAAAATGTTCCACGTAAAATATTTCATGGTGTAAGCCACTACTATCTGAAAAGAAACATGGTGAGGAAGATGAGGTTTTAAGTTGGTTGGATAAAAAATGATCGCTCCTAGGTTACAAGTCTCTCTCTCTCCCAAGGTGGATAACAAAGATTTTCTTTGCGAGGGTCAATTCTGGAGGACTTCCAAAGTGGACATCGTGCAAGGGTTTTGTGCCATATCCTCTACAATGGATTAGTTCTAGGAGGCCCTCATGTTTGGATTATGAGAATCCTTCTTAAACGCACCTTTAGGGATGTGAGTCATCATTTCGTCCACTGCCTTCTCAATTTGAAGAGGAGTCGGTAGGTTAGTGGCTTCCTTTCCCTTCTCGGCAGATTTCAGCATTATGTAGTCTCAGGCCCTGGTTGCTAAATGAGCCATGACATTCATCATGTAAATATTTGCGGTCAGGTTGTTATTGGTAGGCACAGGGGGTCCCTGACTGCCCCCTACCGCGCTCGTGGATTCTGAAGCCTGAGCCATGTTTTTCCCTTATAGAAAAGGGTTCATTATCACAACAGGTTTTTTTTGTGCTAATAGCTTTTGAGCTTCTACAAGCCGAGGGAATAGGTGAGTCGGGTGGTCTTTTGTGCATATATTACACAGATACTTTGACTCCGTTTTTCCCCCGCCAACATTATTGGTAGCCTTTTTATCCCCTTTACCCTTATTATTTTGTTGTTTCTTATTTCCCTCGGTTTTCTTGTTGGCCTTGGGATTCGTCGACTGCACATTGTGTACATCTGATGTCTGGGTAGAGGGAATAGCCGAACTCGGGGTCTGGTTGGTCACAGTCTGTTGTATCGACAATTGTTTCAACTGATTTGACAACAAGTTCATGGACTTGCTTTATGTCGAGCCCACAATACCATCATCATGGTATCTAGAATTTTTATTTCCTTTATCGAAAGTAGACCGCGACACATCTAGCAAGATCCCATAGAGCATGCCAAACTGAGAGTAGATCAGTTCAAGTTGTTGTGATCTCATAATCGCCTCCTCCTCTGAAAACACTCTGGAATTCGCTACGTCCTTGGATACGCAGGGCACCAAAGACTTCAAGAACCACTCAAGAAATAAAGTAGGAGGGACCTTGACCTTAATTAAGTTATTTCTATGTCACCACTCTCAGATATGATCAGAGATGTGGTCGGCCTTGGTTTTCTCAAAGTTGGCCATCAATTCGGTGCCGACATCGTATCTCACAGGTAACCTAGAAATGGTTCAAGAGGACCGTTGCCAAGTCATTGAAGTAAGAGTACCTCGAGCTATCGAGCTCAATATACCACTTCCCAACACCCCCTATAAGAGTGCATTGAAAAATGTGCAACAGGACAGAGTAGTCCTTCAGTGAGTTTGACGAGCACCATAAATGAAAATTCATCACATGATCACCTAGGTCTTCACCATGCTTTCCCTCAAATTTTGTAATATCTAAAGTAAAATTAGTCGGCATGGGGGGACAACATGGATCATGAAAAATCGGGTCGTTCAGTAATCTCGACAAGTATGGCAGATGCAGAGTTTCCAGAAAAGGTAGTTTATGTTGTGAACTATTTACAAGAAAAGAGGGCCCTATAGTTTGACTAACACCAGGTTGCCAGGAAAATTTGGACTGTTGGCTAGGGTTCTAGTAGAAATTGTGGCCTTGACTAGCATAGGGGAACTGCGTTTGTTGGGGTGTCATCGGTTGACTCTTGAAATTGGACGACATAGATTGTACGGGGATTCCTCCCTACATTGTATTCCAAGGACCTTGGAAGGGAATGCCCCCAGTCGATCCGACGGGCATGGGTATTGAGCCTTGCATGGGGTTCCATTGAGCATGGAAGGGGTTTCCCCCAACCGACATCCCTTGCGAGGGGACTGATCCCTGCCAAGGATTCCAAAGACCTTGTGTGGAGAGAAAACTCCAGTCATCGCTCCCTATGAAGGAATAGTACCTTGCACAGGGTTTTGTTGACCAAATCTAGGGTTGCCCGCAATCAAGACAACAACTGAAGAAAAATCATTGTTCCAAAATGCATCGAACAAAGAGAACAACATAGATCCCACCGGCATTGTATAAGACAAAGGTCCTAAACTGCCTCCACCAAACAAGTTATAATTAGCATTTGGCTCGATTGGTTGTTGAAAAGCACCACCGATAAAAGGGGACGGAGGTGGTATATGACCCCCACCATAAGGAATACCATTAAAAGGGACAGTAGTTCCCTCGGTTGACCCTTGCACGGGAGCATTCGAGATCCTTGCCCATAGACCCATGGTCTATAATGTATAAAAAGTAAGAACTGAGTTTGTATCAAAGTCGGGCATACCATATGAGAATGGAGGGCCCTTGGCACTCTGAGTAAATGGAACAGTGGCTAAAGTCGATAAAGGTATCGAAGCACTGCTCGAAGTTGAGGGAGTCGAGACCACTTTTTTCATGACTGGTGAAGGTATGAGAGGAGCTAAGATGCCCCCTAAAGTAGTAGTCATAACAGGAGTATGAGGACTCTTGTATGAAGTAGCAGCATTCACTTCCATTTCCACTCATAGGACTAGCTAGCGCTCAGAAGATTTCACCTCGGAAGGGACAATATGAATCAAGATCGGCACCGACAAGTCGGTAATCAGAGGGTTAGCTAGCCTGAGACTTTCTTCCTCAAGGTCAGAAATGGTAGGTTCCTTCCGAGTCAGAAAGTATCCTCGTAGAGCAGGATCGGGCACAGTTTCTTGCAGCTCGGTCACTTCGAATGACCTATCTTAATCAAGTATTCACCTCAACAGTGGCGGAGGTGGCTCCAAAGTAACCAGTGACAGGCCCTAAAGCCTTCGCGACCAACAGAGTTGTTGATATTCCACTTTGTGAAATGATCAAACAACACCGTAAGGTTTGACTAGCATAGAACACAAAGCACACACTAAAATTTTTCTTAAAGATAAATCAAGAAATCGACTATCTAGTGGGAAATATGGCTACGCCAATCTACACTAGAGAAACTAACCAGTGCAAGTGAAACTCGAACACGGAAGCACCCTCCAAGTATACTCTACGAAGCCTGATTAGACGTCTGCCCCTAGGTACCGCGATATACCCCCGCAGTCACCTTTGTAATTCTGTAAAAAATGCACAACTAGGTTTCCATCTCATATTCAATTACCAGGCAAGTACAGTTGATAGTCGAGTTGATCGTAATGAGAAAGATAACAAGTCTGAAGCCCCTTAAGGGTATCAAAAGAAAATGGTCTGGAAGAAAACTGAGGATCTCGAATGGATTTGTGGTCCATGAAGTTACGTAGGAAAATGCGATCAGTATGGTTCCCGAGAAAGACCCTCAATATATGATCCCCACTACGTTCAGTCCAGCTAGGGAGGGGTTATCTCCTCTGCCTTCCTCACGCGACCTCATATTTATCCCCTATGTTAGAGGAGGGTCCTGACTAAATCTTATGACACTGGACTTAAATAACTCCATAACTCAGACTCCAATGGTTTTTTTAAAGTGGCCTTGAAGATTTTCCTCTTCACACCTAATTCAAGGCCCTAAAACCCTAAACTAGTTTGTGAACTCTACAAACAGAAAAGTCTAATGTATTTTAGACTAGGCATTATTTTTAAGGCTTGATTTACAAAAAAGGTATAGTAGTGAAAATGATGGTGTTATGAGAAGATGAATAAGGAAGAGAACTTTAAAATACTTGAAAGAAAAATCACTTCGAAATTAAAATCAAAGCTAGTAATCAACTCTTTGTAAATTCAACTTTTCTAATTGATATTTCAAGATCTTATAATTGAAGAAATCCTAAAACTTGCTTTCGTTTGACTACAAACTACTTATGTTTCAGGAAATCAAAAAGAACTTGAAAACAAAGACTCTTTTTCTTTTTTCAAATAACAACCTTGACTACTTTACCAAACTGAATGGAAGAAAATAAATTCTCTTTTTTTTTATTTCTCGAACTGCTTTTAATGAGAAAAAATGGAAGTAAACTTTTTGTTTTTTCAAAGCAAGAAAAAGGGACAAAGAGAAAACTGAAAACAAGACTGATAAAGACTTGAAATCTTGCTCAAAATTTTTTAGGGAAAACACAAGAAGACTAAGGAAACAATTAAACTGGAACTTATACTAAAGCTATGGCCACAAACAGAGACTCTGGTTGATTCAAGAAATCCCTGAGAAGTTTAAACTTTTGTCAGTAAAGAGGCAAACTCCCTCTTTATTAAAAATACTTTCATGAAGTAGAGATGTGGGTTGTTGCATCAACAACCTACATATGTATATGGGTTGTCTACTATGCAGAGCGTGTATGTACGCGGGCTGACCCTTAACAGGGCGCATACACCTCTGAGTCATTTCAAAAATAAAAAGACAAGGCAGGCTTACAGGGCAGGGAAAGTTGGTATCCACCTTGCAGGTGACCAAAACTCCTTGACAGACTTATTAAACTTGACTGAAACTCGAAAGAAAACAAAAAAACAATCAATCAACCCAAAACCCCCTAAAAAACCATAGAGAGATCCCCAGTATGGTCGCCAGTTCTGCTAGCGGGAAAATCCCCCCTTTAACTATACCAAGGTTTAAGATATAGACAGAGTGAATGACCGTCTAAAAGTAAATCTAGTTTCTACTCTAATCCAAACATACCAAAATAAATGAAAAGAAAGCAATAGAAGAGGAGATCGGTAATTTTACCTTTTATCCCATGCATGGTGATGATCTCCTCAAGCTCTGTAGTTCCCGAGACGGAAAGTATCCTCCCAAGGTTGACCTGCATCCAAAACTAGGTAAACAATGACTACAAGCATGCTACTTCAATTCATAAATTAGGGTTAGATATCAAATGATATGTACAAATCAAAGAAAATACACACAACATCATCATTTGGGACAAGGAAAAGAGGTTATTTTATTCATCAAACAAAGACTGAAACTTACAATCTATGTCGGCCACCGTTCCGCGAACCTGGTCTGGGCTCCTCTTTAAAATGCTCCAAGTGAACCTTAAATAGGCCTCTTCTCTCAATATTATGATCAACTCAAGGGAAGGGAATGGATTGAATGGAAGAAGAAGGAGCTGAAGAGGGAATGCTACGGAAGTCTCACAAAAGGTAGGAAAATCTTGGGCAAGGAAGGGAAGTGAAATTGGGCATAGTTTAATTGTTCTTATGCTTGTTCTTGAAATGAGACCCCAACACCTCCTTTTATATGAAAAAATTATGTTTATTTGGTTGGGGGATGAGCTATAGCAGGTGAATTGGTTGGGAAACATCCAATAGCCCGTGAATTTCACCGAATTCCTCACAAATTTTTAATTTTTGAAACTTTTGCAAGCATACACGGGTTATTTAGTGTGCAGCAAGCGTATGTACGGGAGTTGTCTAGCATGCATCAAGCGTATGTACGCAGTTTGTAGTGGTGCAGGGAGTGTACATTCTCTAAAAAATGGTTTTTTAAGTAGATCTTCTCAGCAATGATTTGGAAAATTATGCAAGTAAGAGGGTCAATTCCATGTATGCATGAGTAGGGAATTTTAGGGCTATAACATTGTTTCTTTATTAATTTGGAGTTAGCACTTTCAATTACAGTTTTTTCATGTTATAGAACATGGTATATTAACTTAGCTCCTTATGTTTATCATTTCAATATTGAATGCATAAGTTCTATGACTACCAGATTTTCTCAGAAAATCTCAAGATGGTATAACAAGTGGCTCTCATTAGGGGGCAAATATATTTTGATTAAGTCGGTTTTGGAAGCACAACCATTATTTTGGATGTCAGTGGTGTCAATTTCGTGGTTGATCATTAGTAAGATTCATAAAGTAAAATTCATCCTTGGATAACCTAAATTTTAACCCTATCACCCAATGTAGACAAGACACTATCTTGAAAACAGTTCAAAATGACAGGGATGCTAGGAAAGTTGATCATGAATACACTTTCAATATCAACTAGGTTCATGAATTAAAGAGCATAGGGCACGCAATCGATTCACCTACATAAGTATTACATGTTGATATACAATTCCATGCTCAGGGATAGTATAAAGAAAAAGGTTACATGAAGCCTTGCATTGTCATTGGCCTTTATGCATGATGTAGAAAGTTGGTTTGGTTTTAGAGATGGAACCTAGTCAAGTTTCATCCCTACCAAATCTATAGTCTAGTTTTGAAGGGATGACAAGCATGATATTTTCATTCTCCATTGAAGACAATAACAAGACTAGATACATAAAATGGGATGTATGTTTTCATAATCCCTCCTTGTTCCATCTCAGAAGAGGTGCTAGCGGGAGTTTTATCTTGAATATCATGTTCACCTTGAAAACATTGAACCTCAAAAACATTGATCTCATCCAAAAGGTATGTAGTATGGATCCTCTCATGAAGATTATGACCTATACAATAAGATTTCAATGAGTAGGAAGTTGTTTTGAATAAGCATTGCCTCATAAAAACCAATTGATCATCATAATAAAAGTCGTCTTATGCTCAAAAGAAATTTTACCAACCAAAGAAGATTCAAGGTAGTTGACTCCAATTTTATGTTGGGAACTTGGAAAACATGAAACTGGTATGATGCAAGATTAGATTTGAGGCATCTGAGTAGGTATGGGTTCCTACTAATTCAAGAATTACCTTTCTACTAAGTGTCTCATGTCAAATTTTTGGACTTAATTCATGCACACCTGACTATGGGCTTAATTTATTATTTATGTCATAATATCTATGTCAGTGTGTCCTTTTGGGGAGGATGTGTTAGTCAGCCATGTGTCTCAATCAAATTATACTACACTGTAAGTTGGTTAAATTAGGTGGAATTTATTAATTTAAATAATATAAAATATGTTAAGCCCTAATATTGGCTCATTACCCCTTAATTGGGGCGTATTACATTAGTAATGTTATTTTATTTATGTCGGCTTTATTCCATTAGTTGTAATTATACCTCCTAGTCTCCTATATATACCAAGGAGACATTTTCATTTGGAATCATCTTGGACTTGAACATTTAAGTGGGGTAAAAGGAGGTTTCCCCCTTGAAGAGGATTATTATCTAAAATTATCTCTTTTTCAAGTCGTTGAGTTCTTTTTATGAGGTTTTTCTATGCTATATTGATATTTGGTTCTTAACATATGGTATCAGAGCTCAAAGTCTTGGGGTTTCGCTACTACATCTAAGACACCTTGGAATTTTTGCTATAACTTTTTTTCTACAATGTTTCAGAAGGAACGGCTTGGAAGATATGTAGTAGACATATCAAGGTATGTTGGGGTTAAAATTTCAGCTCCTAAGGCCTTATACTTTCAGAGATACAGTCTGTACAAGATAGGGTTATGGAATCATCCTGAACTGAGTCATTGCGGAAGTTTCGCTATAAAACTATTTTTGTAATGTGTCAAACACTAACCTCTGGATTATATTCATAGAAATTAGTAAGGTATCTATGGTAAAAAATTCAGATTCTGGGTCATCTTAAATTTGTAGATACACCCTGTGGAAGAGAGGGTATCTGACTAGTCCTATTGACTAGTCTCAAGAAGGTGTTCTAGGTAAAACAATCATAACTTCTTCCTAGAGTATCCAAATTGAGTGGGACTGGTTTCATTAGATAGTGGACAGTCTCTAGTATTTTTGAAATGAGTTTCATAATTTTACATCAATTATTTTGTGTGGGGCACACTATACAAGTGAGATCTTCTGGAAAGGACAAAAATCAGCAAGTTGTGGGAAAGTTACCATAAATTCCACTTTGCACATCCAATTTTGATCAGACCTATGGCATTGCAGAGAAGAAATATCAGGGAACTACATAAAATAAATTTTCATACCCAGAAGGGCCAAAACTTTGGATATACAACAGAAGAAATATTGTCTACAAGAACCACCTCAAAATCAAGGTTCAAAAGTGATACGTGGCCAACATGCCAACCAAAAAGGGAACTTCTACACCAAATAAGCCTCTAGACAATCCTACTTGGACTCTTGATGAAGGTGAAGAAATGTGTAGGGACATAAATGATTTAAAAAAGAATATAGTAACAAAAGATGAACTACAAGAGATGGAAGTTAAGTTGGAGGCAAAGATGGATGGTTTAAAAGAGGAGATCATGGAAGTATTGAAAAATTTCGTAACAGAGAAGACACCTGAAAGTGAAAATGCATCCCATGAATCTCATGAAGAGGACACAAGGAATATGAATCAAGAATGTAGAAACTCCAACTTTGGGTTGAAGACCAACCACGTTCCTAAGATCAATATGAGGAAGTTTGATGACAAGGACCCAAT
>SNQJ01S0019191.1:71219-94169 GCA_010110895.2 Picea sitchensis | reverse complement strand
GATGCCCCCTCGAAGAGGCAAGTGAACAGGAGAGGATCCCTTCCATAATAGGATCCATTGTATGGTGTTGCCCTACCTCAAGGGTTTGATAATAATAGAATGTGGTTTCTTCTATCTTGCTTTGTGGATCTATTGTGTATTCAATATTTGTAGTTATTATATTGGTAGATCTATTCAGGTTCTTAATAGATCGACTATCTTCAGCATATCATGCTTGAATTACCACAGTGGTATCTTGTGATTTCCTTGTACATAGGTACCAATTTAATATTTTACTTACCTAAGGAAAGGAGGAAAAAAATTGAGAAAGGAAGAAAGCCCTAGAAAATTGATATATCCGTGGGGAATAACACTTGGGAAATTTCATTTACAAATCTGTTTAAAATTTATCTTTGAAAGTTTATGAACATTTTTACCTTAAGTCCTTTAATTTCTCCTGAGACAATTTAAACTAGTCTTAGGTGTCGAATGATTTGCTTAGATAGGTACAAGTGTCTAGTTGATATCACATGCTTGACTTGAATTGGTCATAATGTGGGCATGTTTATGCTTTGGATTAATTTGTAGGACTTGGAGAGTCAAGGAATGAGCATAAATTCCACAAGCCTTAGGATAATGCAGGAATAGAGAAAAGATGCAGAAGACTAGGAAAGGAAGCATTGTTCATCGCATAAACGTTTTAGAACACAAGGCCCCAAGTATGAGCTAGCGAGATTTGAGAAATCAAAAGTGAAATTTAATTCTCAGACAGCCTAGCATCGAAGCCCATTTAGATGAAATATTATATGTCTCATTTTTCATAGGCATTAGTCTTTCCAAGAGGATGCATGAATATTTGTTGCAATATGATTCATGGATTTTTAAGCCACATGTGGTGATAACATTTGTTCTTTCTCTTTCGGGATATGTTCCTTGCCTACCGCCTACCTTTACTCATCATTTACTAATTGGTTTCCAATTGAGCATTATATTTTGCTTATGAATGTAACTGCAAGGTTTTATTTGAAAATATTTCTTCCCCTAAAGACAACTTGAACTTTTGATTCATTTTCTTTGAACTCATTGATTTTGGATGATGGTATACATGTTTATTCGGCAACACCATGCACAGAAAACACATTTAAGGTAGTATGCATGTCTTTCTTGGTTTATGAGATTAACTAAAGGGACATAATAAATATAAATCAAGAATGATTTGGAACAATGTGAGAGTGACTAGATCATGACCTGACAAAGTGACTAATCAACCATTATCCCTACATATTAGTTATGAGCAAGTCTTATGTAATAGGCGAACCACCCATACACTGAGTGATTTCTCACGTGAAGGGTGAAAATTCAAAGTCTATAGGATGAAAACCAAAAGAGATTATTTTAATTATCCAGTTGTAGCAAAGATGTAATACAAATCCCAATGGTTGGTACTCATCCCCTATTGACCTAAAAAAATTAATAATAAGAGAAGGCCACCACTTCCCCCATCCACCAAATGGTAAGCATATAATAAATACACTAGGAAGGATTGGGAAAGGAAGAAAATCCAAATCAAGGGACATGCAGATATCTCCACCAAGGATATGGATGCTCGTTGGTAGTATAGAAAGGTCTATGATGCTATGGTGACTCCATCGGGGCTATAGATTTTCCTACGAAATGGAGAAACACCTAAGGGATAATATGTTTACACTAAGTGAAAATAATTTATATCTCAAATCTATATCGGCCCTATGATGAAGATTTCAACCTAGATCATCAATGCAGTTTAAGTAAATAAACCTCATCATGTTCATCCTCTTAATACAATGTATCCATGCAAGCATCACTAGTGAATCCATCAAGATAAAGGGTTTCAGGTACCTACTTCACATTTATTCCAGAATGACCCTGAAGGTAAGAACATGATTCTCTAAATTTAATGCTCATAATTCAGAGAGGAATAATAGAGATTCTAGATTCGTCCAATGTGTCACCAATTGTTGAGACCTCAACAACCCCCCAATTCCACCAACTTGGGGCCCTTCTAAAAATTTTCAAATCAAATCTTATGATGGCTTCGTCCATTAACTGTGTTCTCTTATTTTTTAATCATTGAGTGTTTTTTGATTGAATGGGTGATTCTAGTTTAACAACCTATTGTTTTGGTCCACCCCATGTTGCAGTCATGATTGAGTATGGTGGTAGTCTTGTGCAGTTTATTTACATCATAAAGTGGTTTATTTGCATGTGTTTTTGTGCCTCTTGGTTCTTTGATTAACCCTGACCTATTAAAGTGCCATATATTGTCACCAGGGTTGATTGTAGCATCCACAAGGCATAAGTTATCTCTGAATTATTTTTCAAAAAGAATTGGCACTTCTACCAAGTACTTAGCACCAAGTTCTCTAGATGTCAATTCGTTATTTTTGTAGGACAACATATCTTAGTTGTTGATGGATAATATTAGATTTAGTTGGAATCTTGAAATCCTATATAACACAGATGTCATGAGAGTTAACATAATTGAATTCAAGTAAAATGGTGACAAGAATGAGGCTCGAGCTTTTATTAAAAAATGCTTTTGTGCATAATTGTGGGTATTGGTCAGAGTGAATATTTTACTCCTAAAGCGGGCCTACTATAGGTTTTATGGGATTATGAACCCAATGCAACTGATGAAATTTGAATTTGAGGTCCATAAGTAAAAGAACGTGCACTGATAATTTCCTGTCAACTGATCCTTATTGCTTACTGTTGATGATTACATCTCTGTGAGACATACTCTAGAACACAAACCTGAGAGAGAGCCCTTGAGTTGGGTGTGTGGTTCCTATATGAGACAGAACTGGAACTTTGTGTTGGCCTCCTCTATGTAAAGAGTTGCAATGATACTCCATATGATTCTCTTGTGTAATGCAGTGATAAAGAAGATCTGTTGATTTGTTGGGTGCATCGTTCTGAGACAGAGATGAAATGATCTATTAGCCTCCTCTGAGAAGAGAGTTGAGATGATGAACTCCAGATGAACCTCATGTGTAGCGCAGTGAGAAAGAATATATGTTGAGTTGTACATGCTTGTGGATGAGCACAAGTGAATGTGATCCTAGTGGTTGAGCACTAGTGTGTGGTTCTTCTGTGAGACATGGTGAGATGGAGAGACATCGATGTGGCTAAGCACAGATGGATGTGCCCCTAGTGGTTAAGAACTAGTGGGTGTGTAATATCCCTCAATCGAACCCAATTGTAAAGGTAATACAAATATACTTAAGCTGGTGAGATGTTTTGACCTCATTTGGTAATGCATGTCATGTGGCATAGTGCGCGCATGAACTGCGCAGTAAAATGATGTAATATGCACATTCCAGGATACCGTGCACAGTAACTAAGGTGCACTCAGTATGGAGGACAACGAGCCTCATGCATATGATATGTGTTATAAGCTGGTGAGCCTGTTATTATAAGTTGGGATGCTTATGTTTTGGTATTAGGCCGGAATGCCTAGATATCAAGGGCCAATGTGCCTACTTTGTACATGACTCATGATTAATATAAAATACATCAATACCCATGAGCAATTCTCAGAGCAAGAGAATTGATGGGGATTGATTCCCGAAGGTGCTAAACTGCAGCTACAGCGCTCTAAGACTTTTGGTCCGGCCTGTTGCTGAAGCCCTGGAAGGGAAGTGGGGTAGTCGAGGGACTGTTGAGAAAAGAAGGGGCACACTTCCTTGGGTAGAATAGGCATGTGGGTAATGAGAGGTTGTAGGCTATTAGTTGAGTGAGCACCTGAGACAGAGTCTTTCTTGTTGTCCTTGAGCCTTAGCCTGGATAGGAACCCTTTACATTAGGTGGAGTTCAGTCCCAACTCGGGGGTGAGTCACTGTTGAGAGTGATGAACAGTGTAGTCTATGGCTGAGAGGTTCGTGGATGGTCTGTACGTAGTTGGTGACAGTATTTCTAAGATAAGTACCAATTGTATGATAAAATGATATGTTGCTTTGTTATTTACATGTCTATGTTACGATTTATCATATATGTGATTATAATTGCTTGTGTGTTTATGGGTAATTTCCTGTAAGTGTTGCATATCTATAGTTATTGTTATTTCAATATAAAAGTCATATGTTACAGAAAGTAATTTGTTGTTTATGTTAAAATCTTCCGCAAGAATGTTGTATTTATATGTTTTAGTTGCATGCATTTTAAAGAGTAAATATAGGTGGCATAGCTCAGGTGCATGATACTAGGTATGTTACCATATGTTCCACAGTAAGGGAATGAAAGAGTTCCCTAGAGTAGCATGGTCAGGCCTGTTAAGGATGGGAATGTTACTGACTGGTGTCAAAGCATGAGTGGTTGCTCTGGAGTAGCACACTCTGGCTTGTGATTGGTCGGGGGAACGTTACAAATTGGTATCAGAGCTTCAGTTCAACATTGAGCTTGGATGGGCCAGAGGGGTTCAGTTGAAGATAATATTCACGGAAGAGTAACTTCGAAGTGACCAGAATTGGAGTCACAGAGTGTCCATGGAAAAGGTTGGCATGCTGGCGCGCGCGCGGTAAATTTTGGCACCGCACGAGAAAACGTTGGCGTGTCGGTGTTGTGCGGTAAATTGTGGCGTCATGCGGAAGATTATTATGTGTATATGCATGCACTGAATTTAGCCTAGCGTAGTGAGAACACACATAGTAATGTGCACATGGGGTACGCAAGTATTGCTTAACGCAGAGGAGTTTGGTTGGTACGCGCATATGTATGAGTATAATTTCTTTCGCAACAGTGTATTCAGTAATGTGCGCAGATAATTCGGCGCAATGGAATATGTTGAACTTGACATGGTGCATGCATAGGAAGAAATGCATGGGGAATATCGATGTGCGGTACCGAAACTGTGCGCAATGGATATTGGTGCACAACGCAAGAGTAGTGCGCGTAAGTAGTCGGTGCGACGAATAAGAAATGCACAGTGGATTTAGGTGCGTGGAAAAGTGTTTTACCTTGTGATATTGCTATGCACGTTAAATATAAATGAACAGGTCAAAGTTCAGTGCGCGCGAATTCATTTGGAAGGCGATGAGTCTGAGTTTAAATTGCATAATAATAAAAGAAAAATAAACACACAACCACATCGATGCATTAATTAAAAATAATTCCGAGCTTTAATTTCCTCTGATTTAGACAGATAGAAATTGTAGTAAAACAGTCTAAAATCTATTTTTGTATTTATATAATTGTAATAATCACAAAATTACAAAAGGGGGATGACAACAGTTAGGCTATTGAAAAAGGGTCGTTTAAGAACAGGCCTATCATCTCTGGTACTCTTTACCTCCGCTACCGGTTGTTCAAAATTCGTTGAGACATGCTTATTCTAGTTGAAGACTTACTTCAACTTAGAGATCTCCGCCTTTAAAGAAGAGTCTAATCATACCGGTTGATTCTCTCCAACACTTTCGGCCTCTTCAGTCGTAGATTCCTCCTTCTTCTACAGCTTTCTCCTTTTCTTCTTAGCGGCTAGCCTATTGATGACTAAATCCTTTATAGTGGGATTCAGCCTGGCTTCCAACCACAAGTCTATAGCCGACTCTGTGTGGAACTTAGTTGCTAGAATGTGCGCAAGGACCCTTTCCTCCTTACTCACAGGAAAGTCTAGCATGTTGCTCGAATAACCAGTCTCACTCGATTTAGCCTTGTCCATGTATCTCAGGTTGTGGATACCGAAATGTGTTTTTACAGAGATCAAGAAGTCGAGCAGTTTGGAGATTACTTCGGTTATGGATACACAGATATCTCCATACTTGGGGAGTGGTAATTATAGAACTCCATTTATGAAGCGCAGATGGATTACGTACAAGAGCATTGGGTTGCCATGCTTTGCCAATCCATTTCAAATGATTATCTTTTGAGTTCGTTACATGGAGGCATTAAACTAACATCACATGGCTGTGAAGTACCGAACGAGTGAAGCAGGGTGATCTGACTAGTCATCGCCCGCTCCACGAGTGGTGGATTTGACATGTTGAGATGCGTGATACCGCATCTTGGCAAAAGCGGTTTCGGCAAACCACCTTCTTGCACAAGTGTATCTCTGAAGGCACTGCGCGTCTGTGTTTTTGAGACTTGGGTCCTATCTAGAATTGTCATGGTGATAACACTAGGAAATCAGGAGAGATAATTTTGATGTGTGTATAGGATCAAAAAGATGCATATTCTCATGAATTGTTGAAATTTAGCCTGATAAGTTTCTATGGCTACACGTTTTGTAGAATTAAGAACAACTCGATCAGTTCAGACCAATGTGGAATCCAAGGAATGGAAGAAGCACAGGGGAATTATAGTCAGCAAAATGAGAGTAGAGGGGTGGATGTCCATTTGGGCATGGAAGGAACGAACTCCAACGGACATGGAGAAGAAAGGAATGAAGATATGAATATGGCTGAGACCATTAAGAAATTGCAGAAGGATGTCCAAAGCCATAAAGCTGATAATGAAAGGCTTATGAAAGAAAAAGAGCAACAGGATGAATTCAACATGAATCTATTGGAGGGTTTGAACAGAATATAAAAGAAATTGGTTAAGGATAGTGACTCAAGTAAATCTAGGAGTCACAAACCTTCAGAGGAGAAAGGAAAAGGAAAAAGTGATAGTATACATCACCATCATTCCCAAAGGCATTCAAATAAGAGAGCAGGAAACAGCTCGAGTATATCCCCTGTCAGAAGGTATAAGATATATGGGGTGGGTGAGCTACGAGGAGAAATGAACAAAATCAAACCTCCTACATTTGATGGTGAGCACAAGAAGGATGAAGATGCAGAAACATGGTTGCTAGGAATGAGGAAGTATTTTCAATTGCATAATTATTCTTCTCATGCAGAAGGTAGAATCACTATCTATCAACTCAAAGGAAAGGCCTCCATGTGGTGGGATCAACTTGTGCAGGTGCAACACATTGTAGAGAAAAGTGTTACTTGGAGGGAATTCAAGAAGTATTTTGAGAAGAAGTACTTAACTAAGAGATACTATGACAATAAAATGAAAGAGTTCTTTGAACTTAATCTTGGAAGTACGACCATAGATGAATATGAGAGAAGGTTTATGGAACTGCTAAAATAAGTCTCTTTCATCAAGGATGAGACAATCAAGATTCAAAGGTATTCAAGTGGATTTCCATCGTTCATCAGTGACAAAATACAGTATGTTGATCTCAAGACATTAGAAGAGACCATAAGGAGAGATAAATGCCTATATGATCAGCACAAAGCAAGGCCATCTTTCCAAAAGTCTTGGGAAGACAATAAGAAATTCAAGATGGATCAGAGGAAGAAGGGAGCTAAGCCACCATTCTTCAGAAATAATCCACAAGGACAACAAACGCATAAAGAACCCAGAGTGATTGACACAAGGAGTCAAGGGCCAAGACAACCACCTATGCAATGTTGGGGTTGTAAAGGGGACCATAGGTTCAAAGATTGTCCTCAGAGAGGTGAAAAAGGTAAGGTTGTTCACAATGTACAGCGAGTTGAAACAGTAGAGGACATGGGCAGATATGTGACAAGGATTTATGCAGCCCTAGACAACAAGCAAGCATAATATCAGTCCCACATGATTGAAGTGGAAGGTATGATCAACAACCAAACCCTTTCTATTTTAATTGATTCAGGAGCTAGTCATGGTTATATAGACCCTAATACGGTGGAAAGTTTGCAATTTACAAGAAGAAAGCATGGGAAATCCTGGTTGGTGCAACTGGCTACAGGATCCAGAAGAAAAGTTAATGAGATGGTTAAGTCTTGCCTCATAGACATGAATGGAATGAACACCAAGGAAAATTTAAACATCTTGCCTTTAGGTTCCTATGACTATCCAATTGGGATGGATTGGTTGGACCAACATCAAACTCTCTTAGATTGTCACAAAAAAACTTTTACTTGCTTGAATGAGGAAGGGAAACTAAGGAAGGTACAAGGAATTCCCAGGGCAGTAACCATTAGAGAAATTTCAGCATTGTAGCTAAAGAAATGTTACAAAAAAGTATGTCAAATATTTGCAGCTCATTTGGCAGGGACACCTAAAGATAAGGTGCCAAATTTGGAATATTATGCAGTCCTAGAAGATTTTGAGGATGTGTTCAAGGAGGTACCTGGACTACCCCCAAGGAGAGACATTGATTTCTCTATAAATTTGATGCCTGGAGCAATGCCAGTATCAAAGACTCCTTACATAATGAGTACACCAGAATTGAAGGAGTTGCAAATGCAGCTTGAATAACTTCTGAAGAAGGGGTATATACACCAATCATGTCACCTTGGGGTGCCCCATTATTGTTTGTGAGAAAGAAAGATGGAACACTAAGGTTGTGCATTGACTTCAGACAGTTGAATAAGGTGACTGTTAAGAACAAGTATCCTCTACCAAGGATTGATGACCTCTTTGATCAATTGAAGGATGCAAAGATATTTTCAAAGATAGATCTCATATTAGGATACCATCAGGTAAGAATTAAAGAAGAAGATATTAGCAAGACTGCCTTTAGGACAAGGTATGGTCATTATGAGTTCACAGTGGTACCATTTGGGTTGTCAAACACACCAGTTGTTTTCATGTGCTTAATGAATGGTGTTTTTCGAGAGTATTTGGACAAGTTTGTCATTGTCTTTTTGGATGACATTGTTATATATTCCAAGTCAGATGAAGAGCATGAACATCATTTGAGGATGGTGTTGCAAGTATTAAGGGAATGTCAGTTATATGAAAAATTGAGCAAGTGCTCATTTTGTCAGAAGCAGGTTCATTATTTGGGGCATATCATTTCAAAGGATGGGATAGCAATGGATCCTGAGAAGATAGAGGCCATTAGAGAATGGTCATCACCAAAGAATGTGATAGAGGTGAGATCATTCATGGGTCTTGCAGGTTACTACAAAAGATTTATTGAAGGATTCTCAAAGATTGCACACCCAATCACTTATTTGCAAAGAAAGGGAGTGAAGTTTCAGTGGACACTGGATTGTGAGAAAAGTTTCCAACACTTGAAACAATTATTGACAAGTGCTCCAATATTAAGGATTGCAAACCCAGAAGAAGACTTCATCGTATGCACCGATGCATGTAATGAAGGACTTGGTGGAGTCCTCAATCAAAATGGGTTTGTCATATGTTACGAATCAAGGAAGTTGAAGGATCATGAAAGAAACTATGCCACTCATGATTTGGAGTTAGTAGTTATAGTGCATGCCTTGAGGAAATGGAGACACTACCTCATGGGAAAGAGGTTTGATCTAAGAACAGACCACAATGGTCTGAAATATTTATTTGATCAACCAAATCTAAATGCTATACAAAGCAGATGGTTAGAATTTCTAAGCGAATATGACTTTGATATAAAACATATCAAGGGGAAAGAGAATAAAGTGGTTGATGCACTCACCAATAAGGGGCATGAGTTAAATGCTACAGCCATTAGCATGTACCAAACTGATGTTAAAAGAAAATTTATGGAGGTTGCAAATGCAGATCTGCAGTATAGAGAATTGGTAGCAATGCTACAGCAGGGTAAGATGCTTCAGAAGGTGGATGATTATAAGTTGGGGATAGATGGAATATTGTTGTGCAAGAACAAGATTTTTGTTCCAAATATCCAGGACTTGAAACGTATGATTCTGCATGAAATGCATAATGTTCCTTATGCAGGTCACCCTGGATATCAGAAAATTGTGGCAGCGATCAAGAGCCATTACTTTTAGCCAAGTATGAAGAAAGAGATCGCCGAGTACATCGCTAGATGTATGGAATGCCAAAAAGTGAAAGCTGAGAATAGGCACCCAGCAAGGTTGTTGCAACGTTTAACCATTCCTAAATGGAAGTGGGAAGTGGTGACAATAGATTTTATTACGGGATTGCCTAGAACAGGCAAGCAGCATGATTTGATCATGGTGGTGGTGGACAAGATTACGAAAGTTGCCCATTTTATTCCACTGAAAAAAACACACAAGGCAGTAGAGGTTGTTGATATTTTCATGAAGGAAGTGGCACAATTGCACGGGATTCCTAAAACAACTGTGTCTGACAGAGACCCAAAATTCACCTTGAATTTCTGGAAAGGATTGTTCAAAGGATTCGGAACGAATCTAAACTATAGTACAGCTTATCATCCTAAGTCTGATGGACAGATGGAAAGGGTGAACAGGGTGATAGAAGATATATTGAGAATGTATGTGATGGACAAACCATCGAAATGGGAAGACTACCTACACTTGGTAGAATTCACGTACAACAATGGGTATCAGGCATCATTGAAGATGAGCCCATTTGAAGCACTTTAAGGCAAAAAGTGCAATACTCCAGTGAGTTGGGATAATCCAGCTGATAGGATAGTAGTTGAGCCAGAGTTGCTCAGGGATATGGAGGACCAAATGACAAAAATTAAGCAGAATTTAAAAGTTGCCAAAGACAGACAGAAAAGTTATGCCGATAAGAACAGAACTCACAGAGAATTCAAAGTGGGTGATCATGTTTTCCTGAAAGTGAAAGCTAACAGGAGTTCCCTGAAGCTAGGAAGTTGCACCAAGTTGGAAGCTAGATTTTGTGGGCCTTTTGAAATCCTGGAGAGGATTTGTCCAGTTTCTTATATGATTGCATTGCCTGCATCTATGTCTGTTCATAATGTCTTCCATGTACCATTGCTAAATAAATATATATCTGATGCTAATCATATTATTGATTGGAATGTGATTCAGGTGGAGCAAGAAAGAGATTTTCAAGTGCATCCGATGCGCATTTTGGACCGAAAAGTCAAGCATCTCTGGAACCGATCCATAGGGCTTGTAAAAGTTCAATGGACCTGGTACGGTCCTGAGGATGCTACTTCGGAGCATGAAGATGCAATGCAGACAGAATACCCACATCCTTTTGAAGATTTTTGAAAAATCTGTTATATATGGGTGTATGATGCACTGAGGACAGTGCATAAATAAGGGGAGGGGATTGTAATATCCCTCGACCGAACCCAATTGTAAAGGTAATATAAATATACTTAAGCTCGTGAGTTGTTTTGACCTCATTTGGTAATGCACGTCATGTGGCATAGTGTGCGCATGAATTGCACAGTAAAATGATGTAATATGCACATTCCAGGATACCGCACGCAGTAACTAAGGTGCATGCAGTATGGAGGACAACGAGCCTCATTGATCCAAAATCGGATCCAGGAGGCTTCCCAGGTCTAGAAAAGGCTCAAAAATGAAAGTTCTCGAAATCAGACGAAACTGATTCCATTGCGACCGAATCGTCGTGTTGATTCCGGCCATATGTTTACTTTCTCAAACGGGCGTTGTATGCAAAAGTTATCTCACGCTGATCGTTTTCCCAAACAGCTAAAAAGTCAACAGGCAAAAAAAGTCAATGCTAACGTAAGCATGACATCATCATGTTGACGTAGCATTGAGACATGTGGCAGAACAACAGTGTAGCATTGAGAAATGTGGAATCACAGCAGCAGTTTTGACTGGGCACAGGGCAGTTCCACTCAGAAGCTGACAAGTGGCACCTTCTCGGCAAATTAAATGGTGCCACATGGCCCAGGCATGGGCTGCCACGTGGCACCCTAGCATTTGATGGTTGAAAAAAATCTTAGGAGCTCATGGGATTCGACCCCATGACCTGTTGGTAGTGAAAATAAGTTGGGAAAGGTCGGTTATCCAACGCGCCACACGTGGCACATGTTTAATATGACCCACTAAATATTATTTAAAGTGCATTTTGTGTTGAATGGTGGAAGAAGGGCATTGGGGCTACGCCCCAGCCCACGAGCATGTTATACAATATGTGACCACCAGCCAAGGAGTAGGGGGATTCAACCATATGCATGCATTTTTAGCTCTGGGTTTGGCCATATGGCTTGTTATGGGACCGAGCGCTGAGAAATAAGGGGCTAGCGCACAGCCCTTTGGGCTGGCGCTTGGCCAATTTTAGATGCATGTGACCACTATTTGAGGGAACACGCCTGATTTAGGGGGATACTCTGTGTATTATTGAATTTTTGTTACAGAGTAGGTTTTTTTTATAGTTTTGGGGGATTTTTACTGATATTATGCCCAAAATTTGGTTTTTTTGCCATTATTGGGAGATATTGGGCTCTTTTTGAGCCCAGATTTTGGGAGCAAGCTGGGGAATGATAACCAACTTCAGATCTATAAAAACCAAGCCTGTTTGAGGCCATGGAGGAGAGTCAGAGCAGAGTTATGTTGAAGGGAATCCAAGCCAAAGCCATTTTTATGCAGGGAAGCTGTTGAGGAGCAGACGCTTGCGGGCCATTTCTGGGAGATCCGGTTGTCCGTTTTGCGTGTTGTTTCTTCTGTTGGGTTCTAGAGATCCGGAAGAAAATGACCAGATCAGTCTTGTAGCCTAATGGCATTTTTGTGATGTACATTTTGAGCTTTGAACAGAAATAAAGAAGCCTCCCCCACTGAGACAAGGGCCCAGAGACGTAGGCAATTTTGTGTTGAACTTCGTTATCACTTCTCTTGTTATGGTTTGTTGTTCTTGTTGCTTCAATTCAGATCTGTATTTTGTATCATGGCTATGATATATTCTCTCATATTCATCCTCTTTCATTAGCTTCTTAAATGGTTAACAATCACATGCAATTAAAAACTCAACCACAGTCATTAAAAGATCTTTTTGAATCAAGTGGTATCAGATCTAGTTGACGTTTGGATTTGAGTTTTTCATGTTGTCCAGGGAAAAGCTACAATGTGGTGAAGGAGATCTTGTTAAATAGAATCCATTGATTGGATTGAGAAAGAGAGATTCTCACAGTGAGAAGATGGCATCGGAAGAAGGGATTTCTCAGGATGAGAAAGAGTTCCGGAAAACTTTCCTTGCTATGTCGGAGATGGTGAAAGTTTTGTATGAGGATTACCTGGAACGGAAAAGACCAAATCTGGGTGAATCTTCAAAGGGAAAAAGTGAAGAGGAAGAGGATCATCCTCAGATTCCTCCTTCACCTCCATCATCACCTCCTTCTTCTCCTTCTTCTTCAAGTTCAAGTTCTAAATATAATGCAAAGAAACATGTTCATAAGCATAAGAATGAAATGCCATTGTTAAAACTTGATGTTAAATTTGAGTTACCCATATATGATGGTGAAGTAAATGTAGAGAAACTTGACAATTGGGTCAGGTATATGGAGGTTTACTGCAGTGTGCAACAGATCAAGGATGAGGCCATGCAAATCAAGTTGGCATCTTTGAGACTTGCAGGCACGGCTCTCATTTGGTGGCAAAGCAAGTTGCAAAATGGAACGCAACAAGTGGGTAATGTATTTCCATCATGGCAAAGTTTCATTTCTGCACTTAAGAAGCAATTCTATCCTTTGGGTTATAAATAAAAATCATTAATTGAATGGCAAGCTTTAAAACTAAGAAAAGGACAAACAGTGCAAGAGTATACAGATGGCTTTCGAAAAATGGCATTGATGTTGGATATCCCTTTACATACACAGGAAACCCTTATGAAGTATATAGGAGGTTTACCTTCACATATTAGAAATATTGTATTCATGTTTGGACCCACTAACCTTGATGAGGTTTATGGTCAAGCGACATACATTGAAGCAGGGAAAGCAGATGTATCAGGGGAATCTTCTTCAAGGAAGGAGGACAAGAGGAAATGGCATGGCAAGAATTAAAATGCAGTGGCAAGGAAGGAAGGGAAGCCCTCTTGCAAGCATTGCAACAAAGAGGGGCATGATGAGGACCGTTGTTGGCATTTTCATCCCAAGAAGAGGCCAAAGTGGTTCAAGGAAAAGAAGGGAAGGAAAATAGTGGCAATGACAACAAGACCCACAGACTTGGGATCGGATTCGGGTGATGAATCTAAGGTCTCATTGGTTGTTATGATAGGTAAAATTGGTGAAGGTATTGATTGTAGAAGTAACTTGTTTCAAATAAGGACCATCATGCGACATGCTAAGATAGACACATTAATCGATAGTGGATCTCAAGCTAATCTAATTTCAAAAGAATTGGTTAAGCAATTGGGGTTAAAAACACAAGTACATCATAAGCCTTACACACTTAAATGGATAAGCAATCATCATCAAATGCACATAACAAAGAAGTGCACAATCAAATTTGCAATTTCATCTAAGTATGTGGACGAGGTAACATGTGATGTTTTGCCACTAAGTGAATGTGGAATGGTTTTAGGTAGTCCATACTTATATGATCGTATAGCAATCTTCTACAGGACAAATAATCAATATCAATTAACCAAAGCAAGTCAAGATTATGTGGTTCATGCTCATCATGTTAAAGCAAGTAAAACTCTTCAAACTATGGAACAATTAAAGAAGGCAGTGCAAGCAAACAACAAACCAATAATTGTTTCAAATGAAGTAATCGATCTTAAGAAAGAACAGGAAATGATTGTTGAATGGAAAATCAATCACAGTTTGCTTCAAGATAAGCTCATGTCATGCAAATATTATAAGTACATCAGCTCATTTGCAGGAGTCTTTTTTATGCTATCATTAGTAATGTTATCTACATGGATGATCATGGCTTCAAATGTGACAGGGTTCAAATGGCTAACAATATGTTGTCAGTTGTCATGATTGTGTTACAGTCGATCTTGATGAGACTGGTGCATAGGATAGAGTTCAGAGACAGAGGAAAAGTTGGGTGGCCTATCCCGAGCTTGTTGACTGGTCAGTGACCTTTTGGGTACCAAAAGGTCCTTAGTGGGGAGGTGTGATCCAGAATCGGATCGAGGAGGCTTCCCAGGTCCAGAAAAGGCTCAAAAATGAAAGTTCTTGGAATCGAACGAAACTGATTCCATTGCAACCGACTCATCGCGTTGATTCCAGCCATATATTTACTTTCTCAAACAGGTGTTGGATGCGAACGTTATTGCACGGTGATCATTTTCCCAAACAGTTAAAAAGTCAATAGGCAAAAAAAGTCAATGCTGACGTAAGAATGACATCATCATGTTGACGTAGCATTGAGACATGTGGTAGCACAACAGCGTAGCATTGATACATGTGGCAGCACAGCAGCAGTTTTGACTGGGCACAGGGCAGTTCCACTCAGAAGCTGACAAGTGGCACCTTCTCGGCAAATTAAATGGTGCCACGTGGCCCAGGAGTGGGCTGCCACATGGCACCTTATCATTTGATGGTTGAATAAAATCTTAGGAGCTCATGGGATTCGACCCCATGACCTGTTGGTAGTGAAAATACGTTGGGAAAGGTCGATTAGCCAATGCGCCCCACGTGGTACATGTTTAATATGACCCACTAAATATTATTTAAAGTGCATTTTGTTTTGAATGGTGGCGGAAGGGCGTTGGGGCTAAGCCCCAGCCCATGAGCGTGTTATACAATATGTGACCACCAGCCAAGAAGTGGGGGGCTCCAACCATATGTGCGCATTTTTAGCTATGGGTTTCTCCATATGACTTGTTATGCGACCGAGTGCCGAGAAATAAGGGGCCAGCACACAGCCCTTTGGGTTGGCGCTTGGCCAATTTTAGATGCATGTGACCACTATTTGAGGGTGCGCACCTGATTTAGGGGGCTACTCTATGTATTATTGAATTTTTGTTACAGAGTGGGTTTTTTGTATAGTTTTTGGGGATTTTGACTGATATTATGCCCAGAAATTGGTTTTTTGGCCATTATTGGGAGATATTGGGCTCTTTTTGAGCCCAGATTTTGGGAGGAATTTGGGGAATGATAACCAACTTCAGATATATAAAAACCAGGCATGTTTGAGGCCATGGAGGACAGTCATAATAGAGTTATTTTGAAGGGAATCCAAGCCAAAGCCATTTTTATGCAGGGAAGTTGTTGAGGAGCAGACGCTTGCGGGCCATTTCTGGGAGCTTCGGTCATCCATTTTGCATGCCATTTCTTCTGCTGGGTTCTAAAGATATGGAAGAACATGGCCAGATCAGTCTTGTAGCCTAATGGCACTATTGTGATTATGTTTTGAGATTTGAACATAAATAAAGAAGCCTCCCCCACTGAGACAGAGGCCCGGAGACGTAGGCAATTTTGTGTCGAACTCCATTATCACTTCTCTTGTTATGGTTTGTTGTTATTATTGCTTCAATTCATATCTTTATTTTGTATCATGGTTGTGATATATTCTCTCATCTTCATCCTCTTTCATTAGCTTCTTAAATGGTTAATAATCACATGCAATTAAAAACGCAACCACAGTCATTAAAAGATCTTTTCAGATCACTCGTGTATATGATATGTGTTATAGGCTGGTGAGCCGGTTATTATAAGTTGGGATTCTTATGTTTTGGTATTAGGCTGGAACGCCTAGATGTCAAGGGATAATGCACCTACTTTGTACATGACTCGTGATTAATATAAAATACATCGTTGCGTGCAGACCGACCAGGATAAAAGAAATGAAGGACTGAACTTCACCAATTAGGGAAAGGGAGGGCCAAAAGTCAAGGGAATATTATATTAATATTTCCTAAAACATAAAGTATGGATAATTATTTTATCCTAAGTTCTAAAGTTGAGGACAAGTGGACCAAAGTAACTTATGATATGACAAGTGTCAAGTTGGGGACATGCATTCAAATCGTGGGGGACTTAGCTCATTTGGGGAATTTTCCAAGGTATTGCAGACTAGAGCCTAACCATCATTATCACCTTCACTTTCCATGAAGATTTCACAGTGATTCTTTTACACACTCAGTTATCCAGTCAATGATTCCATGACCATTTCACTCATGCATTCCGTTATCCTTGAGACATCCATTTCACCATTCCAGAGCCTGTTCCCATAGCCCTTTTTGGTTGGTGTACTTGGTTAGCTTGGAGCGGGATTGAAGAAGCGGGTTGTCAGGCCCGTGAGCATATCTCAGAGCGAGAGAATTGTTGGGGATTGATTCATGAAGGTGATAAACTGCATCTATAGTGCTCTGAGACTTCCATTCTGTCTTGTTGCTAAAGCCCTGGAAGGGAAGTAGGGCAGCCGAGGGATTGTTGAGCAGAGAAGGGGCACACTTCCTTGGGTGGGACAAGCATGTGAGGAATGAGAGGTTGTAGGTTGTTAGTTGAGTGATCACCTGAGACAGAGCCTTTCATGTTTTCCTTGAGCCTTAGCCTGGATAGGAACCCTTTGCCCTGGGTGGAGTTCAGTCCCAGCTCGGGGGTGACTCACTATTGAGAGTGATGAACAGTGTAGTCTATGGCTAGGAGGTTCATGGACAGTCTGTACATAGTTGGTGACAGTCTTTCTAAGATAAGTACCAATTGTATGATTAAATGATATGGTGCTTTGTTATTTACATGTCTATGTTACGATTTATCATATATGTTATTATAATTGCTTGTGTGTTTATGGGTAATTTCCTGTAAGTGTTGCATATTTGTAGTTATTGTTATTTCAATATAAAAGTTGTATGTTATAGAAAGTAAATTGTTGTTTATGTTAAAATCTTCCGCAAGAATGATGTATGTATATGTTTTAGTTGCATGCAGTTTAAAGAGTAAATATAGGTGGCATAGCTCGGTTGATTACTAGGTATGTTACCGTATGTTCCACAGCAAGGTAACCAAAGAGTTCCCTAGAGTAGCATGGTCGGGCCTGTTAAGGTAGGGAATGTTATCGATTGGTGTCAGAGCATGAGTGGTTGCTCTAGAGTAGCGCACTCCAGCCTATGATTGGTCGTGGGAACGTTACATTTTGTATGAGATCCCTTGCTATATTGTTCAAGATTCATACTTACCTGTAACCCTATTTGTTATGTAAAGGGTACAGGTCAGCCCCACCTTAATGTAAAATATAATTAATGTAAAAGATAATTAATATGGAAATTATTAATTATATTTTGATTTATTGAGGTCGGCCCTATTGTTCCAATAGACACATCATTTGATGTGATAAGTATTATATAAATAAAGGTGAATCCCCATTGAGGAAACACACTCATCATTGTGGCATCTCATGATTTCAAAAGTTGTGGTCTGAAATTATGAGAATTACAGCACCCTCTTATGTGCTAGGCTTGGTGATGGTGTGGGAGGTATTTCTCTTGAAGAATATAGAAAAGGATTGGTTGGGTTTTCTTCCCTTGTTGAGAAGGGTTTCCCATGATACTTCTTATGTTCTTGTGCATGGTTATTCTTCTTTTGATCTTGGTTTACTGTAGTAGTTATGGTTCAAGTAAAAGTTAAACAGAAAATTTAAAGAGACTGCATGAGCCATAGCTCATTGAAAATTCAACATCGAATCAGAGCAGGTCTTGAAGAATACCACTTGCTAAATATTGAAGGAAGACCATGGTCACCTAAAATATTGTCAAAACCTTGTTGCTATTGCATAGAAAGAAAGGGTCGGACCCTCTTTAAAAATTTATGTGGTAAAATTACTTAGAGATGGCCACAGGCCTACTCGCCTAGGCCAAACCCTGGTTAAAGGAGACCGTAGCAAAGGAGAACCCCTTGAATAGAAACCAAGGTGTATGGGAGAGGAGGTCAGAGTTTAGGAGGAGGGTTGGTTGTCCAAATAAGGTAGTCGTAGGTCTCTAAAGGTTGCCACAGAAAATACAGCAGCAACCTTAAAACCCCTGCCACTGTAATAAGAAAAAGGTCAGGCCCTTCTGAAGTGAATGTTGAGGCTACCACAAGTCCTGTGTAAGGATTACCTCGGTCTAAGGGAAATAGAAGAGCAGTGTTTTCCTTTTTTGTGGGTAGACTGTGGGATGTTAAGGACTGTGTAAGCTTCCTATAGAAGGTTGAGGGTTGTGGGAAAAACATTGTGTTGAGAGAGGAGGATTTAAAGGGACAAAGGGACACCCTAACACTCATCTATTGTTCATCATTAAAGTCAATCACAATTCAGAAAACTTTGTCAATCATTAGGACAAGTTTTAAGGTAGAGATAAGGGCAGTTTCAGGGCCTGTTATGAGGCTCAAATTCAACAAATCGGAAACTGTGATGAAGGGAAAAATTGAAGCAGTTATAAGGGAAAATTGAAGGGCAGTATAAGGGATAACGTTGACTACATTGAATGTGCCTAGGATTTAATTGTGGAGAATCTCAAAATGAGAAAGATCTTATATAGACTTGTGGGTCGCCCAAAGCATGATGCAGGTTCAGAAGCATGTATAGATTATGGTGATAAAAACAAGCTTAGTACAGTCACTAAATCAAGCAATGACGAGTCTGATACGGTTGACAATCTTCTAGACATTTCAGAGATATGACAGACATATTTTTGATTGCCTAGTATTGGCACACATGTCAAACATATGTCACAATTGCATCAAAAAAATTGGTTGATCTTCTTGTCTAAGATTTATGTTCGCAACCTATGATAGTAACTACAATTGCTCAAATAAATTGACATTGGGAAAACATAACTGAAGCTGAAATTTTTTTGAGTAATAGCAGGAGTTACAAAGGATAGTTGCAACAGTGTGTTTGGAATTTTTTTGAATGTCAAATAGTGGACATGACCTTGATAAGATAAAATAGTCATAGCAAGTTGGATCGCCAATAGAAGGATAGAATTGCTAAAATGTGATACTCTCATATTAGTTACAGCAGTAAAGGTTGATGCAGGCTTCGTCTTGTATGGTACAGGTGGCTACAAGGAAAACAAGCAAGGAATGTCATTGCTCATCATAACACTGACAAATCAGCAAAATATCCATTGGTGTACACTCTCAAGTATGCACTTGTATATATATTATTTGCATCATTATCATAAGAGTACTTACAGGTGGAAGGAACCCTTGGTGCAATCATGGACCCAGAGGGATCTCAGTGCATTCAGAAGAAAAACACACTGGAAGTGAAGACTCGAGGTTTGATTGTTTTAAACTAGCATACCTCTAACCTACATTTCTAAGGTTGCTACATTGCAAGTAGGTATTGTAGATATGACAACAATCCTTAAATTGTTTTGATTCTAGAGATGTACTCATGAATCTCCTCTAGGAGATATTCCTGTCTTGTTTCCTTTCGTTTGTTTTCTTGTCCCGAGCAAGTTAACAACAAAGGAAGATGATTATCCTTCAGACTTCAGAGGGATTCACTTGAATTAGAATGAGTCAAACTAATTAAGAAAGAGAGACAGTACCCTCTTCCTCTTCAACAATCCAGAGGGAGATAGCCATTGATACAGTTGATCCAGTTGTTCCAGTTGATATTCCCAGGGACTTTGCAGTAGGCCATAAAAGTCTTGTCTGGGCTTGACAAACTCTGCAAGAGGCAGAAAGACATGCATTTGATGGAAGTGTCGAGAAATACAAAACGAGACTTGTAGTCAAAGGATTCTCTCAAGCAGAGGGAGTGAACTATGATGAGACATATTGATCCAGTAGCTCAATTCACTTCCATATATACTACCATCCATGAGTTGGAAACTACATCAGATAGATGGATTATTGATGAGTTTTGGCTTCAACAAGAGTGTTGTTGATCCAAACCTATACTATTACATTGTTGGTGACGAGAGCCTAGTTTTGATGACTTATTCAAGAATTCATGTTGTTACAAGAAAGATTTGACTTCCGATTTCGAGATGAAGGATCAGGGTATGATGCACTACTTCTTAGGACAAGAAGTATGATAGAGGACCAATGAGACTTTTCCTAAGTCAAGGAAAATATACAGTGAGGATATTAAAAGTTTAGTGTGACAAAATGCAAATCCATGTCTACATCGATGGTGATGGATTTGATGAAAAATAAATGACGATGATTCAGATGAGTTTGATCCATATGTGTACCGACAGATGATTGGATCATTGATGTGGCTGGTTAACACCGGACCTAATATATGCTATGCAACGAATGTGCTTAGTCAATCCATGAGTCAGCTGAGACAAACTCACTAGATAGCAATAAAGCATGTATTGAGACATATACAAGGCACAGTTGGATATGGCCTGAGATATGCCTCCAGTGTGAACTTAAGTTTGCAAGGATATGTCGATACAGATTGAGAAGAGAGTACAGTGGACCAGAAGAGCACATTCGGTTGTTGTTTTTCCTTGGGGTTTACCATGGTTTCAGGGTGCAGTAGGAAACAAAGATCTGTGGCCTTGAGTACCGCAGAAGCAGAGCATATAGCATCGAGTGTGGTAGTTCACGAAGCAGTGTGGCTTTTCAAGCCTCTGACAGAATGATTTGATCATGAGATGGATTATATTATGATAACCAGAGTTGTGTGAAGCTCTCTGAGAACCCTGTGTTTCATGATAGATCGAAACACATTGATATAAAATATCATTATATCAGAGACATGTTGCATAGGAAAGCAGTACATGTGCAGTACCTTCCTACACATGAGCAGATTGCAGATATCTTCACCGAACCGCTTGCCAATATGAAGTTCGAGTACTTTTGTGGTGAAGATTACCTCCCTAGCTGAGAGGGAGTGTTGATGATTACAGCCAGGATGAAGTTTGAGTACTTCCATGAGATACTTGGCATGGTGGAGAATGACTCCCTAGCTGAGAGGGAGTGTTGATGATTACAACTGCGTGAGACATCCTCCAGAACAAAAACCTGAGAGAGAGCCCCTGAGTTGGGTGTGTGGTTCCTATCTGAGACAAAACTAGAATGTTTTGTTGGCCTCCTCTGTGCAGAGAGTTGAGATGATACTCCAGATGATTCTCCTGTGTAACCCAGTGAGAAAGAATATTGTTGAGTTCGACATGCTTGTGGCTGAGCATAGGTGAATGTGTAGAAAATCCCATGAGTTGGGTGCATCGTTCTGAGACAAAGATGAAACGATGTATTAGCCTCCTCTGAGAAGAGAGTTTAGATGATGAAATCCAGATGACCCTCCTGTGTAACACAGTGAGAAAGAATATTTTTTGAGTTGGACGTGCCTATGGATGAGCATAGGTGAAAGTGATCCTAGTGGTTGAGCACTCACTAGTGTGGTTCTCCTATGAGACACGGTGAGATAGAGATACATCCATGTGGTTGAGCACATATGGATGTGCCCCTAGTGGTTGAGCACTAGTGGGTGTATGATATCCCTTGCTATATTGTTCAAGAGTCAGACTTACCTGTAACCCTATTTTTTATGTAAAGGGTGTCGAGCTGCAAATATACCATGTAAATCAACATTTAATTGTCAACCCGGGAAGGTAGACTTAGAGGAACCAGCACAGGAAATGCAGGGTTGAAGAGGGGGTTTAAAGGATGCCAAGCTAATCTCTGAACTGCTAAAAGAAGCTCGTTGGAAGAAGCTACTGTACTCTACTCTACTCTGCTCCGCACTACTGGTACTACTCTGTACTAACCGGTACTACTCGGTACTAACCGGTACTGTTCTGTATATGCATGTAAAAGATAAACTGAAAACAGCTAAGTTCTGGCTACTTATCACTCCACACAACTCATCAACCTTCTATGAAACTCTCTATTGTAGTCAAATAGAACTTCTCTATCTCATGAGATATCCCGGCTAGAATGTTAAGCAATCTGAACTAAAAATGAAATCAATGGCTGAAGGGATGATGCTAAACTTAAATCTTGGAATGCTAACCCTTTGTGCAATGAAATGAAATGCTACTTCTATTAAACCAATGGGAAAACTGCTGAAAGATAAAATCAAATCTGGATTCTACTGTAAATGCTATACACAGCTCTGTTTCCAGCAAAGGGGGCCCTGCCTTCTCTGTCAACAGGCCGTTCTCTAACTCAATGCATACTGAAAACGAATAACCTACAGCAAAAGCAAAATGGAAATAACAGGAATCGTATCACTGAAACTCTCACTATTTTTATTGAAGATGAAAAGGACAATACAACTGTTGGGAGACTCTCATTCCCCTATTCTTCTACCCTATGCTCTGTCTCTATCATCTCCCAAGCATAACAGCTCTATCACATTTCAGATCCCCCCACGCATGGCTCTCTACATCTTTTCTTTTCTCGAGCATAGCCTCACGTTTTTCCAACGTTTTCCAACCCTC